>JAPMOQ010019550.1:0-16482 GCA_026543055.1 Argiope trifasciata | reverse complement strand
GTAGTGATGAATAAAATGAGCCAAAATCTAAGAAAAATTTTGAAATGCAAAGAAATTATGGGTAAAAGTATACATATATATGCATTTATTCCACAAATTTACAACTTAATTTTTCTAAAAATATCTATTAATGAAAACGTATTAAACCAACAATAAAACTTTTGGTTCATTTCATTACCCATATTATTTGAAACACAGGTTGAAATTTTTATGTAAATATCTCTATTAGTTTTTGAAATATTATGTTAACGATGGAGAATTTGTATAAAAATTAAATTTTTAGAAAATTGAAGACAAATTTTGTAATATGTTTGAAAAATACGTTTAGCCTAAAATTCCCTTGGATGATAGGTTAGGCCTTCCTTTTTCTAAAAAATGATTAATTGTTTTGGAAAGAAGGAAGTCTGAACCATAAGAAATAACAATAAAATAAAAATTTGTCAATGTCGTCGATATCAGTGTTTTTAACATAGGCGGATACCTTTAATTCAAAAAATTTTATGTGTGAAATATAATAAATCCCGAAAATACTGTTAAGCTTCGAGATTTTATTAATTCATATTTCTGAAATCAACAAAAATATATTTATAAGATAATAACTGCGTGTTTGAGTCTAAATGTGCATGAAAAAATGTTGATTTTCTTCAAAATACAAGTTATTTACCGTTTTTATTAAATCGATAAATTCCGTTTTTTCAACAATTATGTTATTTATGAATGTCAAGTTGTACAGAAACAAATCTCATTGAATTGATGTTGTATTATTTCATTTAAAAAAAATTTAGAAAATGGGATTTTCAATTCTTTTTCTTTCAAAATTTTTAAAATTTCGTTATATTTTTTTGTATGAAATATTATTAAACCTGAAAGTAATATCAAGTTTGAAAGTTTTAAAGATTTATATATTTTAAATCGACAAATATATTTTTAGAATGAAGACTGCGTGTTTGTCTGTTAGAGTTTCATTGCATATGAGAAAATGTTGGTTCTCTTAAAAATTCAGGTTCTTTATTGTTTTAATTATTTCGACAATTTCCGGTACTTCTACAAATGTATTTACGAATATGAACTAGATGGGTGTCCACAAACGAAAATCTCGTAGTTTTATTGTTTTATTTCATTTTTAAATATTTAATGCTTTTTTAATTGAAGCTTTTTAAAAATTCGTTAAACAATTTTTTTATATGAAAGGTAATAAAAGTGTTAGAATCCAGAAAAAAAGATGAAGTTAAAATTTTTTTGATGATTTGCAGATTTTAAATCTCTCCCGCCCCCAAAAAAAGTTGGAACGGGGGGGGGGAGGAAAATCCTTTTAGAATAATGATTACATGTTTTTCGCTTCACGTTTTGATGTGTAAAAGACAAAATGTTAGCTCTTTAATACAGTGAGTTAAAACAAATATAATTATGCATATGCTATTAACACCATTACATACTTACACATTGTGCAATTCTAATGCACATTATGAGTCTCCTCTTTTAATAACAGATCAATTTCATTTCATCATTCAATAAATTTCAACAAGCATCACATTTCCACACACTTATTCCACTTTAATTATTTATTTTAGTTTAATTTTAAGTAAAAATTAACAAAAGCAATAGATTTCTTGAGAAATGAGCAATAATTATTCAATCATACTTTTCATTCTCACAATTAAAAGCACTAAAATATTACGATGAGATAAGGAAATAATAAGCAAATATAAAATTAAAAGCTGTTATTTATTCCGGCCGTCAAATGCTATAGATCTAAACAAGATAAATGAATATAACCAATAACAATTATAAATAAATAGTTAGTTTTCCTTCTTTTAATAATTTAATAATTTTGAATAACTGTAGTTTATTTAATAATGATTTCAATAAGTAACTCACATTGTAAATTCAGTAAAAGCTCCTTATTCACGCTTCCTTCATTCGTGGTTTCACTCTTCACAGATTGAAAAAATGCGACCCAATTCCTGTACTGGAGGCTAAAAATTTCTTTATTCGCGGATCTAATAAGTACATACATAATAATAAAAGGATTCCAATAGGTATCCAACCCAATATCCTTTGTAAATGCCGTCAAATGAACTCATAAAAAGAGTAAAATAGATCTTATTACAACTTTGTCTAAAGTATGTTGTTAAATGCAAACTGCAAACATATCCGAAATCGCGAATGGAAAAGGACGAGATGGGTTAGAACAGATAGAATCAAGTGAGATTCGGGAATTGCTTGAATCGCAAGATGAAGATCTGACTGAAACCGACTTGGAGGAATTGTTAAATTCACAGCCCATTGAAGAAGAGGCTTCAACAACCACTGGAAACGTGACATGTAATTTAAAAAATCATAGTGATGGTTTAAGAATGGCAAATGAGCTTTGCGATTTCTTTATGAAAGTTGATCCGTCTAAGAACGAAGTCTTATTTTTAAGAGAGGCAAATTGCTAATGCGACCGCTGCGTATCAGTCTGAATGGAAGGAGCTTTTAAAAACTGCCAAGCAAGAGAAAATGATAAAATTCTTCAAACCATTGCCTAAGCCTTAAGATAATGAATCAAAATGTTCAAAAACTTCAATAAAATTAATTTTTTATATATGTTTATTTTTTTATTTTGTCACTTAGGAACTATCCCATAATTATCCTCTATAATTACCATTCCGTATTCACGGTTTCTGTATTCGCTGCATATTTATGGAACATATGCCCCGCGAATAAAGAGCTTTTACTGTATAAAATAAACACATATTGTAAATCTAATATTATTAATTCTGAGAATTTCTTACAAGTTTATCTATTTTGCAGTTTATTTAATCATCTTGTCTAGAGTACAGAGGTTTTAGTAACTGTTCTATCTGAAAATATGCCTCTTCTTAGCATAAATATTTTACAAATTTTGAACGAATCCAGGAAGTGAATTGACCACATTTAAATTTATATCTTTAGAATATTAAATGTCATTCAGATATAATCATTAATTTCCATTCGAATATTACTTACAAACATAGGATAAGAAAAAATTGTGAATACTTGCACTCATATTTTAATCAGTTTTTCGCATATCAATTTGTTAAATAAAAATATTTATCGCTATATTTAATAATATTTGAAGATTATTTCCTGCATATTTATCTTGGTACTAATTCATATTTGATAAATTTGTTGCTTCTGAGATACAAACTGGATTATGGTTATCGGACTACATTAATTTCAAATATTTTAAACTGATTAAAAAAATCAATTCTAAATTAGTCGTCTATGGATTATTTATGTACCGCAACATATTTTGTGATAGATAATCGTCATCGAAATAAGCGCCATCTATCGAGTATAAATAAAAACTCCTTATTGTAGTTTTATCGAAATGAAAAATAAAATAACATGTTTCTAAGTGGTAAAAGATATTCACAACTAAAAGCTAATAATAATAATAATAAATTGTAAAAAATATATTTTCAAACAATCCTTTAAAATTATACATGGCATTATAATTCTTTAAAAAATTACAAACAGTATAAGCCTTATATTCGATAAAATGCTAATGATATTCTTCGTAAGCCCTTTTTAATTAATATTAAGAATATTAAGAAAATCCTGAACTGCACATATTGGTACAATTTTTGAAAACCCAGAATTACATTACAGAACTTAGTCTATTGCAGGGAAACAGCTATAATCAAAGCAATGCAAAAACTTTTTTACACACTTTTATCATTGCACTGAATAGAAGAATTGTTTTTAATTTTAATTATTTCCTACGTTTTAGTCTCCAAGTATACTATTTATAAAACTCTAGAAACAGTTACTGGTACGGAATAAAAATATAATTAAAGATTATAAATAAAGATTAACTATTATTTAAGTTCTTGAACAATTAAAATAATGCACTGTCATCGATAAGAGTAATAATAACTTATATTTATGTTTAGAAAATGCTAATCCTAAATTTCAACAAAAATAAGAACAAATTCGATCAAAAAATATAATTTTTACAAACAAGTAACAAGTTGGATTGAAATATCTAAAAGACCTGAGACTTTTTAGATATTCTGACCATCCTTAAAATCAGCCAAAAAAGGTAGCACTCGATTTTTAAATTTTAGACCAGAATTTGTGGCAACATCATGCAATCTGGTCACATTTTTTACCACCTAATCCAACCAAAACATGTAGCCAAAATATAAATAAAAAAAATCCTTGCCTGAAT
The DNA here is from genome assembly GCA_026543055.1 of Argiope trifasciata. Lineage (NCBI taxonomy): Eukaryota > Metazoa > Arthropoda > Arachnida > Araneae > Araneidae > Argiope > Argiope trifasciata. The sequence goes on along the minus strand of JAPMOQ010019550.1, from coordinate 12,284 downwards.
TAAAAACAAACAATTTGTAACAATATCACATTTGAAGGCAAAAAATTATACGTTGTACTTTCAATCAGCTCCTATTATTAATTATCTTCTGGTTAGTGGTATAAATAAGTATATCCATTTAGATTAGATTTAGTTTAGTTATATTAACATCCTGTTGTAAAGCAACACTAGAGTTATTTTGGAAAGGACGTCGCAAGTTTGAATCACAGTCGGGCGACAAGGGGTATGAGGTAAGTACATTCATTTAGAATAAGTTTCGTTTAGTTATATTAACATCTCGTGGTAAAACAACACCAAGGTTATTTTGAGACGGACCACGTAATTTTGGACCGCTATCAGAAGAAGAAAACGACACCTGAGCTGGCACCCCGTCTCTCCACACCGCACCAACGGGAAGACTATGGCTCGACAGATTTAATATGCAACAGATCCCCTTACACGACGCATCTTCGGTGGAGACGAGTCTCAAACCAGCAACCCTCCGAGTTTAGTTTAGTTTTATAAACTTCCCGTTGTATAAAGCAAAACTAGGGCTATTTTGGGACGAACCTCGTAATTCTGTACCCTGGTCAGTTGACGAGGAAGACACCTGAACTGGCATGTAATTCTCCACACCACACCAGCGGGAGGACGTTTCGCCTGACAGATTTAGAATGCAAGAGACTCCCTCACACGACGGTTCTTCGGGGGAATCGAGTCTCGAACCTGAAACTCTCGTCTTAAATCTTACTACTAAGCCATCGTGACCCTCATTTAATTATGAATTACTAAATTAATTATTAAAAAGGAATATATATATATATATATATAGGTTTGTAAAGCTCAATTTATGCGCAATTCCTTTTTGAAAAAGGACTATAAATTGGCTCTCTAAACAACCCTCATCCAGATTAATAGATAAAAAAATGTAAACCATTTCTTCAATTTCAAAATTATGAATTTATATCAAAAAATAATTTTATAATAACCTACATGGAATGCACATTTATTTAGTTTTATTATAATAAATCATAAAAAATCTCAATTATAATAATTTAGTTCATTTTAGAATATTCATTTTATAAATAATATACAATTCATAAATTATTTTTAATATATCCTTTTTAGTAAAAATAAACTAGTAAAATTCAACCCCTTCAGCAATTATTTAATAAAATATTTCAAGCTCTATCGTTTTATGAATAATTTCTAATTCTAAAAAAAAATGATATTTATATTTTTCACTAAAAATTATTTACTAAATCCCTTCAAACTTCATTAAAGTTAATAGCTAAAGAAATCATTTATCAAACGTATATTAAAATTTCATTTCTTTCAAAATACCATCCAACACATATTCATATTTTTAATACTTTATTTTGTATTAAGCAATATTAAAAAATACTGGCGAAGCTATTAAGGAAAATAAATGCGATCGTTTATTTTTGTTTTCTAAATAAGGTAAATCACTTGATTCATGGTTAACGAAATTTATTTTCATAAAAGCTCCAGTTACTTTTTTTTAACACGATATTATCAACAGGATTTATAAGAGAAAATATCCATTTTTTTGTAAGCGCTGTTATTTAACTTAATATAAGCTCAAATTGCCTCCCGCGTTTATAATTATGTATATTAAATTGCTCATTAAATTCTAATCGTCTGGCGGTGATGTAATTATAATTATGCTGCATATTTAGTGGAATTAGCGGCTTAAATCTAAAATTAATCCATAGTTGAGTTTAAAATAATAATGGTATAATTAAGGAAAAGGGATTAAATAAGTAATTATTTAAAAAATGCCTTCATTATTAAACCCATTTTTTTATTCGATATAAAACTTATCAAAAACATTATTTTTTAGCCCAAATTTTGTATCAAAATAATGAGTTTTTACTAATTTATATAAACCATAACAACCATAACAGCCTTAAATAATTAAAACAAATTACCAGAGTACATATTTTTTTTGGTGATGTTTTTAATGCTGCTTTGCTTTTGTGTTTATGCTGTTAAAATTGGTGTGTCTCTTTTACTTTAATTTTCGGGTCACGCGGGGTCAATATTGTTAGACACTGCCCGATTTCCTCACAGAAAAAATCCCCTATTTTGAATCCTTGCCTGAAGATGACCCTCGAAAAAGTCTTCAGGCTGGACTCTTTAATAGGTTTTAGACCACGAATGTGTGTGAATTATGTGTGTCCGAATTATGTTCAGAATAGTTTAATTATACTGACGTACAGTTTTAAATCAACACTAAGAGTAATTTGGTACGTATTAATCGTTTTGGTATTAATAGTAACTTTGAACTGCGGTCAGATGATAAGGACGACATCTGAAATCCACATCACTCTCCGAATTTCCACATCACACCAGTGGGAGGCCATTTGGCATCGACAAATTTAACGCGCAACAGACCTTTTACACGACGGTTCTTCGGAGGAATCAGATTTCGAACCCGAAATCCTCTGGTCCCGAAACCGAGATCTTACCGCGGTCGTTCGGATTATGTCTATCACGAGAGTTATGTAACTGCTACATACTGAAATATTTTGTAACACAGAATTTTGTGTTCTATTTCTCTAATCTAAGGACTAATTTATTTGGGAGGAAGGATATACCCATTGGTTTTATAAGTTTAATGTACTAAAATACTTTTTTTGCAATGCATAATTTTGTAATCTGTTTTCACTCGCACTTCCTGAACAAAAATTCTGTCCTGAAATAGAAGGATTTTCTGCAAAAAGGGAGAAGGCTCAAAATTATTCAAATTTGCAGAAAGTTGTAAAAAAGGTCCGAAAATTCTAAATTACAGAGAGACAGACAGCTGCACCCTTGGTAAATATGAGAACAAAGATTGGAGTTACACCTTTTGGACACGAAATAAACAAGTTTTTTTAACCCCACATAATTCTAACATAGTGTATATAACTCTAAATTCAAACGAATAAGAGCTGCATCCTTTTTGCAGCTAACCCTTCAATTCTCGCCTCATATGAATTTGAGATAAATTGATTGAAATATTTAATAATAAACATAATATTAATGATTAAATATACTGGAAGCTAAAAAGTAGAAAATAAAAATAATTTAAATTAATGATGATGAATAATAAAATGGTTTTTTATTAGAAGATTTAATAATAATATTTAACCCATTTTTACCTATGGTGAAAAAAAATTGGTGTTTCTGCATGAAATTTCTATATATGTTAGGTAAAAAAATTTAATAAAAATAACTTTTATGTGAGGGGTGTTCCATAAATGGAACAGTAGGCATAAATGGGTTAAATGCATAAATTATAAACTTGGAAATCGGACCAAATACCTTAGCAAAATTCCAAAGTTATGAAGATTACAAACACTAAGATAAAGAAATTAAGTGGAAATCAAAAAGATGATTACGATATGAGTTAATGGGCAACAATTAATGGATATCAAAAGAAAGAAAATACCTAAGTCACTAAAAATTAAAAATACACCATGAATATAATTGAAAAATTCCAATTCCAATGAAATTCTTTGCCTAGAGTATACTTATAAATACGTATTCTTAAAATCCATTTTAATTTCAATTATTTAAGATGATTTAGTTTTATCTTTCACACGGATTCAGCTGTTTTTTCTTCTTATCTCATATATTAGTCTCATATATTACATTACTAGACAGACGCCTTTGGCGACCAGCTGGTTCGCCAAGAGTAATGGGGTCTAAAATTTCCAATTAAATACTTATGTGCCTTGCTCTCTTCATAATTTCTCTGCCAGATATACTTAAAACTTCGAAAGTCACGTAACACTGATTTACTAAATTAATGATATAGATGTTGCAAACGATCATAGAAACCTTTGTCTTGTATTTCTTTTTTAGAAAACATAACATTTAATATTTATTTAATTTCATCCAATCACGTGGTGAATGTTACATTTTTTTTCGATTAAATTTGCAGTCATAGTTAATTTATTTTTTAATTTGAACTTCTGTCAGTATGATTTCAACAGAGCTAATAAAAGCTATTTTTTCCCTTTGCTCATTCATTATTTATTTTAGAAAATATCACATATTATATTTCTCTTATTTTATCCAGTCACGTGCTAAAAGTTGCATTTCTTTAGATTTAATTTGCAATGATAGTTGTTTTTTTTTAGTTTGAACTTCCGTCAACAGGATGGCAACACGCTGATAAAACCTAATTTTTCCCCCTTGACGTGCTCGTGCAGATTAAATTTTATTATTTTGTCCGAAATATATTGTTGCAAAACATGGTTAAAATATTTCTTTAAAAATTCGTTAAAAGTAGAAGCTTAAGTTAATTAAAACACTGATACCATTAGAAAGCTAATTTTTTAATCTTTAAATTGATGTAAAAATCATGTTTGTGCAATAATATTTTCGAAAGTGATAGCGGAAAAACCTCGGAATTTCGCTTAAATTTTAATTAATTCAAATTCTAATTAAAAATTCGATAAAAGGGCTCCGAGGTGCACATTCCCGACCTCCAAGGTATACATGTACCGAATTTGGTAGCTGTAGGTCCAACGGTCTGGTCTGTAGAGAGCCAACACACACACACACATTGAGCTTTATTATAAGTATAGATTAGTACATTATGTTATATTATTAGTATATTATATTATTAGTATATAAAGTATTAGTCTCAAAAAGACTATGACGTACATTGGTATCAGTTATTAATACAAACAATCTGTATTTAATACAAAAATGTATTAATACTTTTCTTAGGTTCTGGATTATGTTTACGGTTCCAGACACAAATTATTTTCCTCAAATGAAGCCATTTCTTTCTTTCTTTCCACACTAAAGTTATACACTAATTGTATTTTTCATACCAGGAATATTGCAACATTTGGGTTCTTTCTAATCCAAAACGGCACCATAGTTGGTATAAGATAGTACAATGTGCCAAGTATCACGTTCGAGATATACGTGCTTACGTGAGAGCTTTTGTGCCATAATATACCAGTTAATGAAATATTATGCGGTGGTATTTGTTTAAGAATGAAATGATTTTATATTCTGTTTTCTTATAAGGTTACATTAAAACATGTTTTAAGAACTTTCTGCTAACCGGTTAACCACAACACCATGCAACGATGCTTATTAGGTTCAACAACTTTTCCGTATATTTCTTTCCTTTAAAAGCTAATTGAGAAATTATAGATAGGAAATATAAGAAAAATGATTAATTTGATGACTTGGCTACATTTTTTATTAAGAACTATTGAAACAGCTTTCTTACTCTAAAACATATTAATATAATATGCAAATGATTCCATAATATTTTAATTTTGGAAACAGCTACACATTTTGAAGGAAGAATTAGTATGTAAATATAATATAAAATCCCATACAATTAAATGCTGATGTGAGGATTGTAACGCTTCATGTGGTTTTTTTATTATTTACTTGATTTCATTTCGGAAAATAGGGTACGTAATGTATATAAAGGGTTAATTAAATTTAAAAATTATTTTATTTAGAAAGTTACAAATATCATGTATAAAAATTAATTGAAGTTGCATGCATCTAAAATATTCAGTGAACAAGCTACAACCAAAGACTTTTAGTAAAATATGAATGAAAAATAGTTCATCCCTTTTTATTATTAAACATTTTATATAAAAATGACAAAACCAGCTGAAAAGGTACCTTCTTCTGATACGTCTCTCATGTTAGAGAACGCTTAGCACGGTATTGGCGTAAAATAGGCACAGAATATGCATGCCTTTGTCATGTTTACTGAATCTATCCTGTCATCCTTGGCGAGTTCTTTTGGCGATTAATTTCTGGCATGACGTTAGAATACGAAAACTATATTTGCGTTTTCGACACGTTTTTCTAGATCTCTCAAAACTGCATTTGTAGTCTCGAAATCCCATATCAAATTTAGTATATTTAAGTCATTGCGTTTTTGAATTATCGTGTTTACATGTTTATAAAAGTACAGATCTACGAACAGTTAACAAGTGGTTAGTTCGGTCTCAAACCTTCACAGTTATCTACATCATAGATGTTTAATCTCTGTACCGAATTTCGTCTATCTATGTCACTTCGTTTTGTAACTGTCGTGTTAAATTATATTCTAACAACCGGATGAGACGGACTTCTTCGTATACTCAAAATCTGAAAAAAAAAAACCCTGCAAGTCTGGTTTGGTGCAAGCTATATACCAAATTTTAAACTTCTAGTTCAAGGCGTTTTTGAGTTACCTTCGTCACATAGAGAGAGACGGTACGGACATTTTCCAAAAATGTATATCTCGAACGCAGGAAGATCTGAAAAATAAAGATTCGCCAAAATATCCAATTCGAATTTTTTTTTTTTGACAATTACTGTACTTTCTCTATACTACGAATATTAGAGAGTAAAAATGACAGCATTGATTTGCATGTAGAATTGTTTGAAGTGGGATTTTAATTCTTCCTTGAATGATACGTGCCGATTTATGTAGAGAAAACATAGTATGATTGTTACTGTCATGACTGCCTGTCTTTTATTTAATATTATTTTACTGTATTATTAACTGTAACATAATAACTGTTGTTAACTGTAACCTAATATAACTGACTTGTTTTTGATTTGAGTTTCGGTTTGTATTCTGAAAAATAAAAGCAATGAATACAAGAAAACGCCTACTTATTTCATCTTGAACTTTCAGCTATATTTTAAAGGTCTTTCGAGTTTTTTTAAAGCTATTCTCTCCTTTGTAAGCACAGTTCATAGATGTGCTGGTAGCGCAACGGAGTATTACTTTGTGATAATACAACAGTTACATCACGCGGTGAAATTTATCAAGGAATAGCCATTAACAAAAATATGCTGTTTCTTTTTCAGACCATGCGTCATTCGTCTATACTAAAATCCCCCTGTTTCGCTTTCTTTATTAATTAAAGAATTCCCCTCTCAACTTACTACGCAGTTACAAAATTACTCAACAAAGAACAACACTTAATCGAACAAAGAAGATATTTTTAACATTCATCGACAACACAAATCGGTAATGCTTGTCGACGAAATTGATCGGAACAACCGAAAGTCAAGCAAAACAATGAAGTCTTTTGGCGGACAAGAGTCATAATGAACAAGCAACCGGAAATGAACGAAACTTGCTACAATCAAATACTTTTTCTCTAAGGAAAGCGCACCATTTCGACACAAGGTAGCATTTGTCAAGCCTTCCACCAAAGACAATACGCATTTCGCAATTCTGTGTCCTTGAAAAGTTTTTAGGAATGGAAACAAGGGTTCCAGCCATGCACAAGGTGACACGTTCCGATTCGTAATATGTGCTACCGCAATCGCTGCACCCTCCCAATCTCGGTTTACGATCTTAATCTTAAGTGGTAACTAATGGATGTTCTTTTTTTGGGGTGCAGTTATGAATACGCTACACCGGATGGAACACTGTGATTGTAGAGGGCAAGTGACAATGCAATTGGCGGGAGATTAGGCGTATTGGCGCGTTGCGAAACAAAGATCTTGTGAGAACTTTGCAAAAAACACATCGGGGTATTTAATTAGCTGATGTCAAGTGTTTAAGTCACCGGTGATTAGTGTTACCCTTCGTCTGTGACCTTGCGTGAGAGATTTGGTTGTTGTTGGGAAATGTTAACACGACAATCGCTTTATTATGAGGGTAATTTTTATTGCTTTGTTTCTAAGAAGATAGTTAAAAAGTGACCATTACAAAATAGGAACAATGACTAACTAGATAATAAATATAAGCAAGTAAAAACAGTTTAAAGTTATTTAGTTTTAAATATTTTAAATTTATGTTAGTACCTCGATTGGTAACGACTAGGATTACCTCAGGTAATTGAAAAATTGGTTAATAGCGATTAAATAATAAAATACACTTTCTCACCGTTCAACTAGATATTTCATTCAGTTAATTGGAAAAATCTACAAAAGCTATACTGAGGCGTAGTGTTTTTTTTGGGGGAAGGGAAGAAGTGTAATAAATGGGTGCTAATTTTAGGGGTCGCTTTGGGGACAAAAATATTAATGCCTATATATAACTTAAAAAAAAAAAAATTAAGTTATCCGACAACGTTCGAGGGAAAACTTTTGAATAATTGGATTTTCTAAAAACTATTTATGAACTTTAGATGTATTATCAATTATAAACACTGTAAATAAAAAAAACTATTTGAAAGTATAATATATTTTGAGAAATAGGAAAATGTGTAGTAAATTTTAATGAAATTTAAACAAAACTGTTAGCACTCTACACAAAACTGTAATGCAAAAATCCTATTTTTCTTCGCAAACAAGTTGTAGAATATAATGATGAATGAAACAAACCAAAATCTAAGAAACATTATGAGATTCAAAGAAGTTATGGGTAAAAATACACTTTTATATGCATTTTTTTCCATAAATTCACAGCTTAATTTTTCTAAAAACACCTATAAATGAAAAAGTATTTCACCAGCAATAAAACGTTAGGCTCATTTCATTGCCCATATTATTTAAAACACACGCTGAAATTTTTATGCAAAAATCACTATTAGCTTTCGAGATATCTTGTTAACGGTGATGAATTTTTATGAAAATTAAAATTGAAGTTAAAGACAAATTTTAGCGTAAAAATATTATTCGTTAAAAATTCATCTGGAAGATAAGTAAGGTTTTCCTTTTCCTAGAAAACATAAACTGTCTTGGAAACAGAAAAGACTGAATTACAAGAAATAATAATTCGTCAACGTGGTTTTTAACTTAGACGGATGCCTTAATTAATCTTAAGTCTCTTCATTAAGTCATTGGTATCATCACTTAAGGTATCCGATTACGTTCGGTGGAAAATATTTGAAAATTTGGAATTTTTAAACACTATTTAAAATTATGAATTTTAGATGTATTATCAATTATAAAACAAAATGCTACAAGTACAACAAAATTATCTAAAAATACAATATATATTGAGAAATAGGAAAATTTGTAATAAATTTTAATGAAATTTAACTAAAATGGCTTACACTCTACACAAAATTGTGATGCAGCAATCCTAGTTTTCGTTCTACACAAGATATAGAATGTGATGATGAGTGAGATGAACCAAAATCTAAGAAACATTTAGAGATGCAAAGAAGTTATGGGCAAAAATATGTGCATACATGCATTTTTACCATAAATTTAGAACTTCATTTTCCTAAAAACACCTCTAAATGAAAAACGTATTTCACCAACAATTAAACTTTTGGTTCATTTCATTTCCCATACTATTTAAAACACACGCTGAAATTTTTATGTGAATACCTCTATTAGTATTTGAGATACCATGTTAAAGGTGGAGAATTTTCCTGACAATTAAAGTTTAGTGAAAATTGAAGTGAAAGACAAATTTTAGCTGAAAAATATGTTACTCTGTATGAACAGGCCGTTCTTCCTGGAAAAGATAAACCGTTTTGGAAAGAGGAAAGTTTGAATTACAAGAAATAATATTTAAAAAAAAAAAAAAAAAAAAAAAAAAAAAAAAACATTGACCAATGTGGTTGATAACCAGTGTTTTCAATGTAGTCGGATACCTTAACAGCATTTTAATGAATATGTATTTCTAACATGCATTTTCACTTTCTTGTATATAAAATACACAAAAAGGAAATAATGTAATCTTCAAAAATTTCAATTTCGAGATTTTAACACATCTCTACATTTTCAAACCTACCTGAGTTTAAAAAATACAATTTTTGGAACCCCGTTTTTTGTGAATACGACAACTCAGAGCCGTTTTCTGTTACAGGTATGAAATTTGATCTTCCCAACTCGCAGTCAGATGACGAATACGATACCTGAGCTGATACCTCATCTCCAAATTTCCACAACATACCAGCGAGATGTTTGGCCTCGTCGGATTTAACTTATATCAGACCTACTTACAAATTCGTGGGATGCGGTAGCCTGATTGGTAGAGCGTCAATCTCGTAACCGAAAGGTAGCGAGTTCTGTCCTCGTCTCGGCCAAAGACCGCCGTGTTGGCTAATGGGAGTTGGGGCACCTTCAATAGGTAGTGACTGCAAAGTCCTCCAAGTTCCTATAGCAAATGATACCTCAGGGGGTACTGAATCAGGGATGAATCGGTCCCTGATTTGGATCTTAATTCTGACTTGCGGATGGGTGAATGAGTTCGACCGCCCCTAAAAAGGGTTGTGTCGAGTGTGTTCGAGCAAAGTCGCACGCCTCTGCCTTAATTCGGAAGAGCTCCGCTCATTCGGGCTTGGTATGACCAAATGGCCTTAGACCCATTATTCACACAATGGTTCTTCAGTGGAATCGAGTCTCGTACCTGAACCCGTCCATTTCCGAAGCCATGAACTTACCACCAGATCACTGGAAGGCCTTTCACTCGTATGAGTTACTGATAAAAAGTACTATTGAATTTTTTCCTTCAAAACTACATATTAAGGTATCCGACTATGTTCAAAACATTGGTCATCGACCATATTGGCTAATTTTTTTATTGTTGTTTCTTGTAGTCCAGACTCTCCTTTCTCCAAAACAGTTTATTTTTTTTAGGAAAATGGAGGCCTGACTATCTTCCCGGGTAATTTTAAGCAAAACATATTTGTCAGCTAAAATTTGTCTTCAATTTTCTCAAAACTTTAATTTTCATAAAAATTCTCCACCGTTCACACGATATCTCAAACACTAACAGAGGTATTTACATAAAAATTTCAGCGCCTGTTTTAAATAATATGGACAATAAAATGAACCCAAAGTTTTATTGTCGGTGAAACACTTTTTCATTTATAGGTGTTTTTAGAAAAATTAAGTGGTGAAATTAAGGAAAAAATGCATATATACGTACATTTTTACCCACAACTTTTTTGAATCTCAACATTTTTTTAAAGATTTAGGTTCATTTCATACATTTTTATATTCTATAACTTGTGTATAAAGAAAAAAAAGGATTGCTGCATTACCATTTTATGTAGAGTGTTAACAGTTTTGGTTAAATTTCATTAAAATTTACAACAAATTATCCTATTTGACAAAATATATTAAATTCTCAAATGCGTTTTTTTTGTATTTATAGTATTTTGTATTATAATTGACAATACGTCTAAAAACAATGGTTTTAAATCTATTTTGATTTTTTTTTCCTTTGGACGTAGTCGGATACCTTAATTGAAGAAAATTGGTATGCAAGGTTTAATTTTCTAAACATAGAATTTTCGTTTGTCAAATTAACTACAATTTTCAAAACGAAAAACTTTATTCAATTAAGGAGCTTAAACCTTTAATTAAGAAGCAGCGGTAGCCTGGTGGTAAAGTCTCGGCTTCAGAACCGGAGGATTTCAGGTTCGAGACTCGATTCCACCGAAGAACCGCCGTGTGAGGGGGTCTCTTGCACGTTACATCTGTCAGGCCAAACTTCCTCTCGCTGGTGTGGAGAGGGGGGGTGCCAGTTCAGGTGTCGTCCTCGTCATCTGACCGTGGTTCAAAATGTCGAGGTCCGTCCCAAAATAGCTCTAGTCTTGCTTTACAACTGGACGTTAAAATAACTGAACTAAACCCTTCAATTAAAACATAAATTGTAAAAAGAATAAACAAAGAAATTTTCTATATTATTAAAGTAACTATTAAAGGTAACACCCGCTTTTTTCGTTGAAAAAAAATGATCTTTTATAGATATTTTACCCAATATCCCTCCGGGAGAACAAAAACAACGACTACCACAATCCAAACACAGAACATACGCAGGAAGTTTCATATCTGTCATCTCCCGAAACGGTTGTAGCATCTGTTTTGAAAAAATATTCAAATTTTCCATAAATACGCGAATATATTCAAATAACCACAAACAGGCGGATAGGCATCTCGGATTTCATTTCCATTCGGTATTCCTATGAAATGGAAAAAGTGTTCCGAAAAACAAAATCCAAACATTTCTGACATGTATATATATATATATAGTTTTTCCCCTTCTCTACATATGTCGTGCTATTCGCGGATTCAGCGGTGAACCTATCAGTTTCTATTTTCAAGGAATGTGAAATAGATAAGAGAAGGAATGTTTTCCCGAATCAATTGAAATAGGGGAAATACAGGATATATGACAAATAGGAGATGCATTGTATATCCTTTAAAGTAAGGCCTATCTTTCTAAGTATACAAATAATACGAGGACTAAAGAAATAATACGCATATAACTATAGAAATAATACGCATATAACTATAGAAATAATACGAGGACTATAGAAATAATACTAATATAACTATAGAAACAATACGTGGACTATAGAAATAATACAAATATAACTATAGAAATAATACAAATATAA
>JAPMOQ010019533.1:11204-50884 GCA_026543055.1 Argiope trifasciata | reverse complement strand
GAAACTGTCAGTTTATTTATTTAGAAAGCAATAGTTAATTATGGATTCTATCGTATCGTCAATATTCCTGCCTGTCTTTATAATAGAAAAGCTAAAAAAGAACCCTTTTTTAAATAAGGAAGAAATTCAATTGCAACCATATTCCATCTATGAGCATTTGTTTTATTTAATTCTTGTTTTCATCATGCATTAAATACGCTCTTATTTATCTGGAGTGGGAGGAGGGCGGTAACGAAATATTCTCTAGAAAAGTGGGAACCAGTTCAAAAATGATTGGTACCTCTGACCTAGACGAAGAAGCAGACAAGCGAGGCAAACGATAGTAGTAGCAGTGGAAGACACGGGATAACAGTCATTCTATATCCGCCTCAACTATACCCAGGACTATACTTTAGTTCTTTTTTCTGAACTGTTCTTGTAGTCCTGCGTTCGTCTGTTTGATGAATTTCTATATTTGATGTTGATGAAACAAATGTTCTTTGAAGGAATTTGTTGAAGTTAATCACCTCTTTGATGTTGAATTTTATTCTCTTTTCTTTCACAGATATTTGAAGATTGAGGGCAATTTTGAATTTCTAATTTGAAGACTACCTAACAAATTTTGAATTACTATTTGATGATGTATTAAAAAATTTGTGAGAAGAACATTGTGAATTTATAGTTTGAAAATTTCGTACCCAATTCCGGATTACTCTGTGATGATTAATTACAAAATTTTCTATTAGATTATTTAAAATAATATTGCTGCTTGCAATGATGTTGATGCTTATTTGAATCCATTTCTTAAGATTACTGTAATGAATATTCTTTGAACAAAATTTCGAATTTATACATGGTAGCAAAATATTGTTTCTTCATTTTTGAGTTTATATTACATATTTATTTAACACTATCCGCCTTTGGCGACCAGCTGGTTCGCCATGAGTAATGCGTTCTAAAATTTTCAATTAAGTCACATATTCATTAGCCTTGAAGCAATTCCGGGCATTGATTGGCCTGAAATTAAAAATGTGTTTTTGCGTGATGCTGCCAAAATATTAAATATGTTTTTTTAAAGAAAGCGAAAAAGAAAAAAATATTGAATTAATAATACAGATATTGCAAACGATTATAGAAATATGCCATTAAATCGGGATTTCAATGCATATCCTGTCTAAATTCAATCAGGTTTACCATAAATAAAGAAGATTTGTTGAATAAAATGATTTAGATATTGCAAAGTATTATAGAAACATTTTCTTTGCATTTCTTTTTTTCGAAAATATCGCATTTTTTGTTTCTTTTATTTTATCCAGTCACGTGCTAAAAGTATCATTTCTTTAGATTTATTTTGCGATGATAGTTTTTTTTTATTCGTTCTTCCGGCATTCTTTTATTTTATCCAGTCACGTGCTAAAAGTATCATTTCTTTAGATTTATTTTGCGATGATAGTTTTTTTTTTATTCGTTCTTCCGGCATTCTTTTATTTTATCCAGTCACGTTGTAAAAACATGGGTAAAATATTTCTTTAAAAATTCGTTAAAAATAGAATCTTACGTTATACATTAAAAAATCTGAATTTGTTAGAAAGCTAATTTTTTTATCTTTAAATGGATATAAAAATCATGCTTGTGCAATAATATTTTCGGAAGTTATAGCGGGAAAACGTCGAAATTTCGCTTAAATTTTAATTAATTCAAATTCTAATTAAAAATTCGAAAAAAGGGCTCCTAGGTGCACATTCCCGACATCCAAGGTATACATGTACCAAATTTGGTAGCTGTAGGTCCAACGGTCTGACCTGTAGAGCGCCAACACACACGCACACACACACATTGAGCTTTATTATAAGTATAGATTTGTTGATGGCATATTTGACTGACACCATTTTCCAAACTTAATAACAAAATCCTTTTATTGATATTTACTTCTTTATCGTACTGTTGTCTTTTTGATATCAATAAACTTAAAAAAATATTTTTGATCGTATTTCTACAATAATTTTTATTACTGTAATGAAATTCGTTTAATTCTTAATACCAATCTGTATCAAAATTGAACTAAGGTAAAGAAGAATTAATTCTTTTGCCATTAATTTGTTTTTTCTGTTACTCAACATTATACGTTTATTTCCATGTAACATCGTAATTACAAAAAAAGTATGATAGCACTAATAAAAAAAAAGATAATTTTTAAAAGGTAAAAAAAGAAAAAAAAAAAGGAAGGAAGGAAACATTATGATTGCAGTAGTAGCTGAAAAATCTTTTAAAAAGGAGGATAGCAATTCTTTATGAGAATTATTTTTCTTCATGAGTGAAATTTTCTAAAAAAAATGCTGTAAAGAATTTTAAGTGTGAATTGATTAGTGATGGCATTTAATTTTAAGGCTAAATATCCAGAATGCGTATTTGCATTTCAATTAATTGTTTTCACATATTGAAAAAAAAACTATTTGATCTAATATGCTAAGGTTACAAAAAGACAGTAAAAGTATAAAGATATATATATATATAATTTAAAAAAATATTAAAACAAACAATAACACATGCATTTTAAGTATTCAATTTTATTGTCGGCTCTTTTTAATTACGATGAGCAATAATGAGGTAGATTATTTATTATAATGTAATTTTAAATGAATTAAATAAAAGATTTTTCAAATCTTACTTAAAATATTAAAAACAAAAGTGAGATATTAATTACATTTTTTTTCTTTCTTCAAATTTTTAAGGCTGTGGTTTAAGCAGTAATAAGAATCATGTTTTAGATGTAGAATTTGAATTTTGAGAGGAGTTGAATAGATTATTGGCTTTTATACATATTGTGGAATGTGTTATATAACATATTCCACATGTAAATATTTGGGCATTCTCTTTGCTCAGTTTATTTTTTTTCTTTCAGTTTATTTTTATCTCATTAGAAATTTCCAATTACACGATGCATATTCAAGTTTAACTGCTTTTTCATATGCTAAAAGATTCTTTTACTTCTTCTTTTGTGAATAGAATGGCACAAGAAGTTCTTTCAGTTGCATTTAAAATGTACAAAACTCCTTTGATTTTTAATAAACTGATTTCATGCAAACTCCGTTATTAAAATAGTGGTCAAAACATATTTTGTTATCCTTAACATATTTTTCATTCCATATCCATCCTTTTTACAGCAATAAATAAAATGTCATCAGTTGATTGTCGTTTATTTTCTTTTATTGACACAATTGGTTAATTTAAGTTTAACTATTTAAGCAGTTCCATCTATTTGTACCATTTGCTTTAAAAATTTTACTGAAGGTGAATTGGATCACTACCAAATTATTTTTGGAAATTAGCATTTCTTCACATTTTTGTAATGGAGACAATGGAAGTTGTTTTAAAAAGATGTTTTCTAAGTTATTAAATTGTCTATTGAATAAATGAATTTGCAGATCATCTGATTCAAGAATTCTTATTCATTTTATTATTGATTCTAAATTGTAAATGACATTTTCAGCTTAACAGTGTTATTCTACTGTAAATATGATTATTTTAAAATAATAAAAATTCTTCCATTCTACTTTTCTACAAGATTTTATTCTATATCCTCTTAGAAATTGTCTTTTTAAAAAAAATAATTCATAAACTGAGAAAAAGAAAAATTTCTTGGGAAAATGTAAATGTTGAATAAAATATGTCGTAGATATTATGAAAAAAATAACAAATGATTTTTTTACAATAGAACTGAAAATCATTATTGTATTAATTTAGAATAAACTCAGATTATCATATTGAATTCAATTACAATTTTTCTTTTTTAAAATTAAAAAGTGAATTTTTTCTTTAAAATATTTTATTTCTGTGCATTATTATAAAAGTAGAACATTTTGAACAAATTTATAAGTCTGAATAAATATCTTGAAAATATCCAAGACATAACAACTTTTTAGTACAAGTTTTCCTTTAAAATGTCATTACATCAGTTATATAATTAGAAACAATCACTTATATTACATACTCAAATTTAGTATGGCTTCTATCAAAATTCTGATTTTGTGCATCAATTTTACAAAAATTATATTTTGGTATGCATAGATAAATTTATGACAAAAAATTTTGGAATAAAAAGTACATATATTGAAAAATACTTTTTAAAATCCAATAGTATTAAACTGCTAATGAATATATTAATTTTTAATTCAATAAAATCTCGTTTTAACAAAATAAAAATTAGTTTTTATTAAATAGAAAACAGTGAATATTTAATTTTTTCATTTGAAGATTTTTAGTTATCATACTTTCTTGACATCAGTTATTTTTACAAATATGAATTATTCAATTTTAAAACAAATTTTTAAGTATTTATCATACACATTATCATCATTAATAAAAGAACAATTTTAAGTAACTTTGGTTTTATAATTTATTTTTTTAACAAAGCAAATAAATAAAAAAGAATATACAAAACTGTAAGAAAGTGGCTATAGATTCTATTATTGCAATTTTTAAACCACAAAAATACAAATGCTCGCAAATAAAATCAGCACATGCTTGCAAATATAAAAAAAAAATGTTTTAAATGTTCTATAACAGTAATTTATTTCTTAGTTAGATTTTTTTTAAATGGAATTTATCAGCTAATGAAAAACATACACTTAGCTCTTGCAAGAAATAAAATTAAAATAGTACCAAATAAGACATCATTTTTAACTTCCCTTTAGAATTAAAATCCAACTTGTAAGTTCATTGCATTGCTCAAAGTAAACATTAAATTTCATTTAACAAAATATAAAATTTAATCCTCAGTAACATATTAGTTTCTTTTAATTTATCATATATTCAATGCGGCAGTGGAAAATTCAGCTTTTGCAATCACTCACTGTTCTCAGCCACACTCAATTTTAGCCAAAAATTATATTCATAAAATGTAATTATTAGCAAAGCTAAATAAATAATATTACGGTATTATCCTTTTATTAAAAAAGATCGTGCCAATCGTGTGCATAAATAAGGTATGCTTTCTTCATGGATCCGCAGAGCCAAAACCATCCACACTTCCCACTCCACATTCTAAAAATGTTCTTCATTTTTTGGCGGGTAAATAATTTTTCACCTTTTCGCGCAAAACTTTTTTCCGCGGGCAAGTTGTGAGTGGGGTTAACGAGGCGCCTAGCCCCGGCAGGGGCTTATCATCGTTCCTGGCAGAATATGGAAGGCATGGCGGTCCATATCTTGCCATGACCGTCTTCGGAATGATATGAGAAATTGAAGACTGACAATTAAAGGAGTACCCGCGTCCTAAGACGCTACCTCCTATAATGGCGAGAGAGTAGAGAAATAAACATTGCCTTAGATGACTGACATGGACTTTACCTTCAATTCAACTTCAATGGGATGGTTAACGGAGCACCTAGCCTCTGTGATTGAGGCATGATCTCCGGTAGATGACGAAAAATATTTAAGACCTGACAGTCATTAATTAGCGTGATCTTCTTCGATGCGTCCTGAAGATGAACAAAAAGCAAGCCAAGGTACATAAGGAACCAAAACAGTCCGGCGAGGCTAAGAGCCAATAGGGAGGGCAGGATCAGGGAGCTGACTTGTGTCGGCCAATGAGAGTGGAGCTGGCAGGAGAGACTTCTGAGCTTCGGAAAACAAGTTGAAAGTAGACTTGGAAGCACTTGGGAGTAGGGGCGGGTAGGATAAACAGTTGTTCTGGCTGGGCGAATCAGGAGAGAGTCTCTAGGCGAGTAAAGCATTAATCAGAATTAGTTTTCTCTCACCTTTGTCAGTAGTTGATTCGAGTCGATTCGAGATTTGGGATTTGAACTGATAGGACGTGTTTTTTGATCGCTCCTACATTCTTACGATCTTAACCCTAACTTCTGGTACTGACCTGGTCCAACTCGTCCTTTTCAGGATTAGTGTTGGGAGGGCCGGCAGTCCTTAACCTAATTGATTTTCTTTGAAACTAATTCTGCATTCTTTTAATTTTATAGGCCTCAGATAAGAATGAGCTTGAGCATAAACAGCAGCGAGTTTTCGTATGAGAGGATCCGCCAGCGCTACTTAGAGGACGATCTAGACCTAGTTGGAATAAAGAAATCCATAGTCATTCTTGATATCCTAGAAATGGACGAACCTGAGCGGAGAGCCGAGATCCAGGATCTGAGGGAGAAATTCAGAGAGTCGCTGAGAATTTACCAACCGGAGGAAGCTGACCCGACGGGTAGGATGCATACGGTTTCTAACGTAGCAACTATGCAAACTAACCCCAGTCCCCCCAGTCAGGTACTAACCACTAACATCACGAACAGTGAGGCAAAAACCAACAGTTCTGAAGTAGAAGTGGAAATCCACCCAAAACCGGAGCTTACAAAGAAAAAAGTTAAGGGAGTAAAAATAAATAAGTCAGCACTCCAAATTATTAATAACCCTGCAATATGCAGCGGAGAAGACCCCGCAATGGCAATAGAAGAGATAGTAAACGAAGAAGAGTTCCAAACTCAAAGAGTAAGATCTAAGCACAAGACGCACCTCTCGGACGAAGATAGAGTGGCAAAAAAACCCCTGATAGGGAAAAATAACAATCCAATCGTAACTAAAAATAGATTCAGCGCCCTAAACAACGAAGAACCGGATAAAACAATAGACCCTCACATACCTCCAATAGTTTTCAAAAGAACATCTAAATACCAAACCATTCTAAAAAGACTTAACGAAACGCACAACATCAAATGCAAAGCTAAGCCGTCAGGCGAATTTTTTCACCTATATTGCGAAACCGCCGATGACCACAGGAAAGTCACCAAGTACTTTGATGACCAAGAAATAGAATACTATGTAATATCCTCAAAAGCTGAAAAGCCAGTAAAAATAGTTATCAAAGGGTTACCTATCGACACCCCATGTGAGGAAATTAAAACAGAGCTCACCAACAAAGGATACAGGGTCGACTGAGTAAACCAATTTAAGCAGTTTAGAACGAAGCAAACCCTCCCAATCTTCCAAGTACACCTCTTAAAAACGGATAACCTCCAAAATATATACAAAGAAGAAACTCTATGTTACATGATGATTCGGATAGAAAAATATATAAGGAAAACAGTGGGGCAATGCTTCAAATGTCAATCCTTCGCACATGTAAGCAAAAATTGTAAAATGAGGGAAGGATGTGTAATCTGCGCAGAAAATCACGACTCGCGGAGTTGCCCACAGAAAAACTCAGAAAACGCCATCAAAAAATGCGCTAATTGTGGTGGGCCACATACAGCTTCTTATAGAGGATGCCCCAGATTTCCAAAAATAGCTACGAATAAAGAAATTCAACCAGGGAAATCATTCGCATCTCTTTTCAAGAAAACACCCAACCAGCAAACTCCCGAAACTCCAAAAATTCCCACCGCACCAACAACGCAAAACCCAAATGAAGAAATAGCCTCAAATCTTGAAAATAGCCAGGAATTCTCAGATGTATTCAAGTTACTAAACCACCTTAAATCTATAATAGAAGCCATCCTCAACCTCAAAGAAGTTTTAAGAAAACTAAATGCAGAAAAATGCCCACAAAGTAAATTATTTATTCTCATTGAAGAATTCTCCGCAACATCAAACCCAATCGTGCAAAATTAACTGTAAAAAGTAAAAGGAAAAATTTAAGTACCAAATTGCGCAGAAAGTAAAAGGAAAAGAAGAAAGAAAGGGTTAAGAAAAAAAAAGCAGCAAAAGGAACTGTTGATCTCAACCCTTCCGGAAGCCGTTCCAAGAACCAGCTGATTGCTCCCCTTCCCCTACCACCGCAGCCTCTTCAACCGGTCGAGCGTGACGAGTGAACTGTTGGCCAGCTCAAGACGGGGGTTCCCCCCTCACTGAACTAACTCTTAACTAATTCTTGCATCTCTCTATCTAGAGTTCCCATCAACAACCAATTAATCATAAATTCACAAAAATTTAATTGTTCTTATTAATAACATTTTTTGCTAATTTTTATATTGATAATTTTAATTTTAATCCCTTTTTTTTTTTTTTAACAATTAACTATGCATAGTTGTATTATGTTAGATTATCTTGTTATGTATCTGCCTAGCAACGTGAAGGAATGGAGGTTATAGGCGTCAACGCCCGGGTCCTCCATACGAAAACACTATCGCTGGTTGTCAGTAGTTTTCTTAAGTTGTTTCGCTGCATTGAGGATACCTGGGAATTCAAGCAGGAGTGTTTTAATTTCTTTGAGGGCTTCCAATATTTCTTTGAATTCATCTATTTCAATTTTAGAATTTACAACGGGTTTTGGTGCTATTGATGTCGGGGGGATTTCAGGTTTGCTGGTTTCATTGACAGGTCTTGACTTGGGTTCGAAATTTTTTCTCGCTACATCAGCATAAGATCTATCTTGGGTAGGAGTCTTACGGATGACAGGATAACTTTTACACCCCCTCCAGGAGGCCAGGTGTCCAAGTTCCTTGCAGTTGATGCATTTGGGCTCCTTAATCTGATTTTTGATGACACAATTCCGGGTGGGATGGTTCTCGCCGCATTTGATGCAGCGCGGAATGCATTTGCAATTCCGCGCGCTATGAAAGAAGCCTGAACAGTTAAAACACATCGTTGCTTTATTAGGTTTTCTGTAAGTTTCAACCTTTATTTTCATGTAGAGGAGAGATCGGAGGTTGTAGATATTTAGGTGATTTCCAGATTTTTTGATTTCCACAAGGAAAATAGGGTGTAGGGAGTTGGTACGGAAGTTCTTCAATTGGGATATTCTAACTACTTGGTAATCATTTCGCTCTCGCTCTTTTTTAATTTCTTCTTTTTCTGTGTCACCTGGTAGGCCTTTGATGATAATTTTAAGTGGACGTTCAGAGGGATCTTCTGAAATGACATATTCCTTGTTTTTATTATCCAGTAGCTTAATAATTTCCGATCTTGCTTCGTCACTATTAGGGGTAATTCTAATGAAGTTATTGGAGTACTTGTTGACAGTGTCAGGAAACTTTCTGCATATCTCCTGGAGTACAAGATTGTAATCCGTAGACATCTTCATGTTTATGGGTGGAAATTTTTTAGGATCGGTTTCATTTTCGTGTGAAAGGACTTGAAACTTGTTCTGGATAATTATTTCTTGGGTTTCGACGGAATTTTTTCTCTTAGTGGTGTGTTTCTTGTCAACTACTTGGAATGACTGTTCGACCTCCATATTTTCCTCAGTCAGTCTGGGCGGATGTCTATCACATTTGCTGATTGCACACGTGCCGACTTCGTTAAGTTCATCCTCTATTTCCTCAATTCTAGCTATAATTTCTTTATGAAGTGAGAACTCATCAAGGTATTCAGTGGTATGTTCAACGTTCTGTTCAATCATTTCTTCTAACTTCTTGGCATGTAAACTGGCTTCCGGGTGGAGTCGGAGAAGACTCTTTTCCTTTTCTTGAATGAACCTGCATAGGTTATAGTGTCCACCGTGAGCGTAACAATTTTTTAAGATGCAGGGTTTTGCAGATTTCGTTACCTCATCGTACTTTGCCTTTGCGTCCACATAATCTTGGTGGCGTTCAGCTTCTGTTTTATAGTCGAAGTGAAATTTCGGTTTAGAATCCTTTTTTAAGTGACTTTCGGCTGATTTCATATTTTGATAGATAGATTTAAGGTAATTGCAGTGAGTCTCAATCTTTTTCATGTACGGGGTAGTGTAGTAAAGATCAGAGTATCTTTTAGATTTGCTGGAGCTACTACTTATTGATTGGCTACATGACGCAGGGTTCTGACAACCGTCTCCCTCCATGGCTGGAGACTGAATGACGAAAATTTTGACTCGAATGCGGGACTTTACCTCATCATTGCATGTGAAGAGTAAAGCCATACGAATTGGATTACCGAGGCACCTAGCCCCAGGGGGGGCTTATCCTCGTTCTTGAATGCATTAGGTGTGCCTTACGGTCAGTAAATGCCGTGGCCATCTCCGGAAATTCAGTATATATGGGATGGGAAAGCTGAGTGGGTAGGTGAGGCAGCGTGTGACAGGACTCTATGTGATTGGTTAAGCGCATGGGGGAGTGTGAGGGAGTTTGCTGGCCAAGACAACTTGTTGTTTACTAAGTTATATTAAGGATTAGATTAAAGAAAGATTAGAATAAATTAATTTAGTTAACATTACTTGGGGATGGGATGAGTATAAAGCAGAACGTTACGGGGTCTTTTAATTTTAAGATCTGGGCTGTATTTAGGAATATTTTTAATAGAGATATTGTCAATATTTTCCAAATTATTAAAGAATTTTGTTGCAAGTTTGGCTATGAACTGTTTAAACGGTGGATAGTCAAGGCATTTGTACATATTACTATTGTGCATGAAGAATTGCATTTTACAGATTTGTCTGATTAATTTATTTTGCTGTAATTCAAGAATTCGTAAGTAAGACTTGGCCGCATATCCCCACACAGGACAAGCATACGTCAGTACTGGTCGCAAATAGGCGGTGTAAATAAGCATTTTATCTTGTCTACTCATTTTGGAGTTTCGAGAGATAAGGGGATAAAATTTACGAGTTAGGTCTCGAAACTTTTTAACTGTATAATTAAAGTGGGGTTTCCAAGTTAATTTATTGTCTAAAATGACTCCTAAGTATTTACATTCCTTAGACCACGGAACAGGTTGATTTTTAATTTTAAGAGGGGGGTATTTTTTAATTAACGTATTTTTACTGAAAAGAATAGATTCGGTTTTGCTTGCATTTATTTCAATTTTCCAGGTGATGAACCAGTCCTCAAGAGATTTCAGATGTCTATTGAGAGCTATTGTAATGTAATTTGGATTTTTATTTCTTGCTAGTATTGCGGTGTCGTCCGCGTAAAGACACAACATTGTGTTAAACAGTTTGGGGATGTCATTAATATAAAGTGAAAATAAAATTGGCCCCAGCTTAGATCCTTGAGGGACACCTGCATTTACAGGTTTAATAGTAGAGAATACCTTATTTAATTTGATCTTAAAGGATCTAAGACTGAGGTATGAAATGATAATTTTTACTAGGTGTGGGGGGATTTTATAATTAATTAGTTTGTAAATGAGAGCGTCAAGCCAAACACGGTCAAAAGCTTTCTGGATATCGAGGAAATCCGCGGCAGTTTTTTCTTTATTTGCATAGCCTTCTTCAATGAATTCGACAGCACGCAGTAGTTGGTGGGTAGTGGAAAGGTTTTTTCTGATGCCATATTGCTCCGGCATAAGGATATTGTTGTTATCGAGGAAGTTATTCAGTCTATTGAGGATGAGTTGTTCGGCTATCTTGCTAACGGAAGGAAGTAGCGAAATTGGTCTGTAACTGGTAGGATCCGTTGGGTCCTTACCAGGTTTAAGTATAGGAATCACTGCCGCCGTTTTCCACATAGAGGGGAAGTGTCCATAAATTAAACAACTATGAATGATGTTAAGAAGAAATTTCAAAAAAATTTCAGGAAGCGATTTAATTATTTTATTGTTGATGCTATCTATACCCGGTGCTTTTTTGACATTAAGATTTTTAATATAGTTCGTAAGTTCATTTAAGTTAGGCGGTTCGATATCATTGAATTTAAAAGGAAGGGAGGAGCAGTAGCTTTTGACTGTTTCATTTACAGTTTGTTCTGTATGTATGTCAGAAATGTCGTTTAATTGAAATT
The DNA here is from genome assembly GCA_026543055.1 of Argiope trifasciata. NCBI lineage: Eukaryota > Metazoa > Arthropoda > Arachnida > Araneae > Araneidae > Argiope > Argiope trifasciata. The sequence goes on along the minus strand of JAPMOQ010019533.1, from coordinate 39,275 downwards.
GTCTCTCCAAGCTATCAGCTAGGCAGTTTGCTTTGTCATTATCATTAGTTGCAATACTAGCAGGGCCTTTAAGGGCCGGAATAGTAGAGTTTTTCTTTTTGCGTGAGTTAACGAGTTTCCAAAATGATCCATCTTCGGTATTAACGTCGATGAGTTTGTTTACCATATCATCGCTTTGGAGTTTGGAGTTAAGTTTTTCGATGTCTTTATTGAGTCTATTCATTAATCTCTTGAAGACCAGATCTCTGGTTTTTTGAAAGATTTTCCTGGCACGGTTCCTGTCCCTTATAAGATCGCGCATTTTGGGGTCAATAAATTTTTTTTGACTATTTATAATTGGAGTGGAGGCTAGATTTTTAGCATTGATAACCTGGGATTCAAATAATTTAACAAAATGATCAATTTTAGCAGGGTCGGAAAATTCACTGATGTGCGGCGTTTCTGATTGGCTGAGAGTCAGCTTAAAGTTATCCCATTTAGTCTTGAGTTTACCTGTACAGGCAGGGAGAGAGGACTTTTGGCTTCGCAGCAGTGTGTATAAAGCGGGAAAAAAGGCGTGTGCGCGCCAAATTTCAAAATTTTTCGATTAGCGTTCCTGACTCGTCCTTGTGAGGATCTGTTTTGGGAGGGAATGTTTGAGAACGGTGATGCGATTAAGGATGGCGAGCCATCCAAGCGATTGTGCAGAGGGATAGATGGGATGCAGATAGATGAAGTTGAAGGGTCCAGCCAAGATTTCTGCAGGCAGTGCGAGCTGCGCAAAGAGCTGACCCTAGAGATTGAGCTCCTCCAGGAAGATGAGGAGAACTTAGCCAGGAAATTAAAGATTATTGAAAGACAAGTTGACGCCACAACACTCGAGACTCACCAGTATTACAAAAAACTGACCCAGCACAAAATGGATTGTGCACAAGCCATGGAGCACCACAGAGGTTCGTTACTTGAAATTACTTGTGAAAACCCAGAGAGTTGCAGTCTGTTTAAAATTAATAACAACTATCCTAATTTAAATGAAACTTTCCAAACGGTAACTAAAAGAAAGTCAGCAAAAGCCCCTAAAAATATAAATAGTAACATACCTATTAACACTCAGAATAAATTCGAGGAGTTAAACAATATTGATACTAACGAGCCTCAGGCCACCAACGAGACAATAGAAAATGAAAACGTTAATATACCACCTATTATGCTCAAATTTGTTAATGACTACGATAAAGTTATTGAGCTAATAAATACTAAAGCAGAGGTCACTGAGGCCAGACTAGGAAATGGCTTTATAAAAAATATATACGAACTCTATTAAAAATCATGAAAAAATACAGGAGTGTTGCAGAGAGAATAATATTGAATTTTATGTAATACCCCCCAAAATCACATGCCCAGTTAAAGTTGTGATAAGAGGATTGCATGTAAATCATATGACGGAGGATATCGAGGAACAACTTAAAAATAAAGGATTTGAGGTCGCGAAGGTAATTAGAATGACACAGGCTAAAACCAGGATCCCACTCCCACTATACCTAGTCGAACTACGTAAAACCCCAAATGTCGGGGAAATTTACAAACTTGACAAAATGAGGTTTCTTAAAATAACAGTGGAAGAGTACAGGGGCAGGAATTCGGTAGCCCAATGTTTTCGATGCAACGGGTTTGGGCACAGAGCCATTAATTGCGGCATGCAACCAAGATGCCTAAAATGTGGAGGGAATCATGAAACGAAAGACTGTACAATTAAAGATAGAATGACCACGCCAAAATGCATCAACTGTAAAAAGGAGGGGCACACCGCAGCCTATCGAGGATGTGAAGCCTTCCCCAAGTTAAATCTAAAAACTAATGAAAAAAGATATCAGACTACTACTGGAAATAGTTTTAAAAATAATCAGGCAGCTGTTAAAAACAACATAAGTTTCGCGGATCTGTTCAGTGATAAGCCAGAACAACAGAGGGAGCCACATATGCCACAGAGGGCGCCACAAGAGACCCCAATGACTACCACTGGCAACCAAAGCTGGAAGCCATTTGATAGAGCGCACGCGGACGGACAGGAAGTAGCGGCAATGCTAAGAGTCATAATCGAATTAAGAAACCTATTTAAACAAATTCCTGAACTTTACCAATTAGCGCAAAAACTTCAACATGCCACCACCCCAGGGGATAAATTGCAAATTATGCTACAGACATTTCTCATTGCAGGTGGTGCTACCCTAGTGTAATCATTCTCTTTCAGCACTCTTCGTATTATTTACTGGAACGCAAACGGGATCAGGCGTAGAACAAATGAACTGAAACTCTTTATAAATAAGCATAACTCCGATATTTTATTAATTCAGGAAACCCATCTGAGACCCGGGCAGAAAATTTTTGTTGCTAACTACCTAGGTTATTATAGTTATCGAGACAATCCAAATGTAAATAAGTCTAGAGGCGGAACGGCCGTCCTTATTAAAAGTCACATCCCCCACCAACCAGTAACTCCTCCCAACTTTCAACAAATTGAAACATCGATAGTAACTGTAAATCTCAAAAATCACGAACCTTTTAACGTAGCCTCCATTTACATCTCCCCCAGCTCAGATAATAATCTCTTTCTCTTTGAACTAGAAACTCTTATTCAATTAGGCTCTAACCACGTTATATGTGGTGATTTCAATGCACACCACACATCTTGGAATTGTCGTCAAAATTCTTCCCGAGGAAATAACCTTCGACATTTCGTTGACCGCGCAGGATTAGAAATATTGTTCCCTAATGAACCGACGAGAGTTGCCACTTTTTCGGCCTCCACTATTGATATTACTGTAATTAGAAATTTCCTATTTCCATACCTAATTGAATCCCTTCCAGAGCTGAGCTCTGACCACAACCCGGTCGCTCTTAGTTTCTACTTTAAATACACGCTACCTGACCAACAGACTAATTTTAAAACAAATTGGAAAAATTTCAAAGCCGATCTCTTAAAAACAACCTTTCAAATTAATAATATAAAAACCCCATCAGACATTGACAATCTAACCGAAGAGATCGAAAGTAAAATCCTAACGGCGAGGGATAACAACTCTACAACAATCAAACCTAGGCCGAAAAAGAAATAAAATCAGAAAATTGTTCCAGAAAAATAGATGCCCCATCATTAAAAGCAAATTAAATAGGCTAAATAGAAAAATTAATGAACTTGATGAGAAAATACGAAATAACGAACTCTCAGATAAAATCGCTGACCTAAATAATGAAAACGGGGACATTTGGGATTTTGTGAAACCATTCAAAAAGAAAAACTACAACATTCCGACCCTTAATGGTCCGGCCAGTGTTGCGCAAACCGACCTTGAAAAAGCAAATTGCCTGGCAAATAGTCTTGAGACACAATTTAAATTAAATAATCAAATCCACGAAGAAACTGAAATCAAGGTCGAGGAAGCTCTCATTCACTTCCATGGCACACAGATGGCGCCACGGGACAATGTAAACAAGGACATCGATCCTGTGTCGCCAGCTGAAATACTCCTAGAATTAAAACGACTTAAAAATAATAAAGCCCCCGGATACGATAAGATTACAAATAAAATTATTAAAAAACTTCCTCTTAATGTCATAATTATCATCACTCTATTAATCCATAAAATCTTGGAAGTGGGACACTTCCCAACACGATGGAAGACGGCCACAGTGGTCCCCATTTATAAGCCAGGTAAGGACCCAACAAATCCTTCCAGCTACAGACCAATATCACTCCTCACTACCCTAAGCAAAATTGCCGAGAGCGTCATACTTAAACGATTAAATAAACACCTAGAAGAAAACAACATCCTGTGTCCTGAGCAATTTGGGTTCAGACCGAACCTCTCAACGACGCATCAACTTGTCAGAGTAACCGAGTTCATTTCGGAAGGATTTGTAAACAAACAAAAAACAGGTGCCGTCTTCCTTGACATCCAAAAGGCGTTCGATCGCGTGTGGGTTAAAGGACTTATTTATAAGTTACTTGAGAATCAGGTTCCAGGCTACCTGGTCCATATCTTAGAGTCCTACCTCACCGATCGATCTTTCAAAGTCCGAGTTAAACACACACTATCAGAACAAAAACAGATTGAAGCAGGAGTACCACAAGGGTCCAAATTGGGTCCGGTGCTGTTCACTCTCTACATCAATGACATGCCCAAGCAATTTGACACAATGTTATGCTTGTACGCAGATGACACAGCAATACTGGCCAGAAATAAAAATCTAAACTATGTTAGAATTTCACTAAATAAACATCTCCAGAAATTGGAGGGTTGGTTTCAGCAATGGAAAATTGAAATCAACGCCTCCAAAACGGAAGCCGTCATGTTTCACAAGTCCCAAAGGCAACCCGATTTCCCAAAATTAATTATTAAAAATAACTCCATCCCGTGGTCTCAGGAAGCAAAATATCTAGGAGTATATTTAGATCGTAAACTCACATTTAAAAAGCACTTCCATTATGTCAGGGACAAGTTCCGTGCCCAGGCGCGTAAATTTTTCCCCCTAATCGGCCGGAACTCTAAAATGCATAGGGACGTAAAAATGCTTATTTATAATGCCTATTTGCGTCCAGTAATCACCTACGCATGCCCGGTTTGGGGTCATGCAGCAAAAACGAACTTATTAATTTTACAACAATCCCATAATCAGATAATCAGATCAATATGTAAAGCCAGGCGATTCATGAGAACGAAAGATATCTGTAACGCAATCAAATATAAAACCTTCAAAGAAATCATAAAAGACATCTCCACTAATTTTTACAATAGTATGGATAAAAATGATAATGTTGCAATAGCTAAAATCAATAAATACTCCCCCAATATTAAAATTAAAAGGCCCCGTAATGTGCTACTTATTGACTGAGCCCTTCCATAGCCACTTAGTTCTCATGGATCGCAACACCCACCAGCAATAGAAAAAATTCCTATTGGATTAACTTAAAACAATAGATCGAACACGTAGCTTTACTTCACTGCACTCTCTCGGGTTTTTCACTATTCAAGGACGGACCAATCCCTGACTCCCGAAAGGAAGCCACGCCATTGGATCCTGATGTCACCTCCTCTCCACTCACCCCGGCGACTTTACCGATTGACTTGCTGGACCTGCTTCAAGACCACAACAGTACAGGGCACTACCAAAGCCAGGTCTCTAAATCCAACCAAGATCTTGGAGATAGCCTATCTTAGGCGGGTGCTCCTGAGAAATTCTCCATCTATTCTGCAGGCAGGGAGAGATTTTTCGTCTCCAGCCATGAAGGGAGACGGTTGTATTGATGATTGTAGCGCATCAGGTAGCGAAAAATCTTTTGCCAGTAGAAGTAGTAAGGCAAGAGGTACTTGGGAATTTTCTGAATTCAAGCAAAGAATTAAAGAAAATTGTCGGAGAAAGCATAGCGCCCAGGAGGCGGTGATAACTCTTAAAAGAGATCTTGAGGAAGAAAGGAACCCGAGAGTTATTAAGTATCTGGAAGAGCAATTAAAGGAGTATGAAGAAAAATTTTTAAATATCACTTGCATAAATAGACATTGTCGTAAACACGATGCAGAAAATAACTTATGCCATTTTATCCTAAACCATCAAATCAGAATACTACAAAAGAAGTCAATAGCCAGATCCTTTACAGACACCCTAGATCAAATGAGGGAAAATAAGATGGAATCCACCACGCAGTATTTAGATGACCTTGCAAAATTGAAGGAGATACAGGCCGAAATAGAGAGTAGGGAAGAACAATTAGATGAGGTTGGAGAATGCCCGATCGAAAACTGTGATAAGCACAACGTAGAAGAAACAGAGGAAATGGATGTTGAAGCACCGTTCCAGGAGGTAAATAAAAGAAATGCCGCCAAGAGAAAAATCCCCACCAATAACCAAGAAATAATAGTCAATAACAAATACCAAGCCCTTGAAGCAGAGAAGGAAGTTGAAAATAAAAAGCCCCCACCTCTAAATCTCAAGATGTCAAAAGATTACAATCTAGTCCTACAAGAGATCTGCAGGAAATTCCCCGCAACGGAGAACACTTACGCAAATGGATTTATTAGAATTACACCCAAAGATGAAACAGAGAGAAAAGAGATTATTTTGATCCTAGATAAAATGAAGAAAGAATATACTATATCAGAAGACCCCTCAGAACGACCAATTAAAATTATTATAAAAGGCCTCCCCGGAAATATGGATAAAGATGAGATTAAAAAAGACTTAGAAGATAAAAATTTCGACATTGTTAGAATCTCGCAACTTAAAAATTTTCGAAACAAGACCCTCCACCCCATCTTTCTGGCAGAAGTTAAGAAGTTAAATAATTTTAAAAATATCTACAACCTCAACTCCATATGCTACATGAAAATAAAAATCGAGACGTACAGGAAGCCCGCTAAAGCAACAATGTGCTTTAACTGTGCAGGTTTTTATCACAGCGCGCGGAATTGCAAATGCAATCCGCGCTGCATAAAATGCAACGGAAACCACGCAACGCAAAACTGCGAAATCAAAGAGAAAATTCAAGAACCAAAGTGCATCAACTGCCTCGAAACCGGACATCTGGCCTCATGGAGAGGATGCAAAAACTACCCCAGCACTCGAACATTCCCCACTGCAAAAAGAACATTCGCTGAAGCTCTCAAGAAAAACATAGTTAACAGAAATGAGAAGGAGAAACCAGATCACCAACGGCTACCAAGACGTGAAATACCCCAAAGAAAACTGGCTGACGAGACGAGCGAAAACCCTCCAACTGAAATAGCTGAGTACATCGACATTCTAGAAACACTTAAAGAACTAAAATCCCTACTGAGAGAATTCTCCGGATTACTGGAAGCAGTTAAAGAATTAAAGAAAACCACAGATAAAGACAAGCGTAAGCTCATACTGTTCAACGCACTTCTTGCTTAAACTACCTGCACTGAAGCTCGAATTCTGATTGGGTCCCACCAGCCCTTCTGGTTGGCCACCTAGAAACAATAGCTTATCCTACCTCCACCCCTCCAAAAACTGCTCCATCTCGCCAAGTCCAATGCTGAATGATGCTCGTTCCTGATTGGCTCTGAAAACTCTCTCCCCTTCCCACGCTCCTGCCTGTCTCTGCCTTGCTCGGACTCTCACTTAACATACCAGTATGCCTTCCAGCCAGGTGCATTTAACAACGCCAGGTTCTTCTACGCACCATGTACGAAGATAGCCTTGCTCCGCAAGGCGGGTACTTCGTTGAACCTCTCCACTATTCTGCAGGCAGGGAGAGAATATTTAAAGTAAAAGTTGACAAGCAAAGGGTTATGATCTGAGCTGAGTTCTGGTAGGGATTGGATATCGTAAGGGTACAGGAAATTTTTAGTTAGGGTTAAGTCCAATGTATTCGCGGAATTATTGCCAAATCTGGTGGGGGTAGATGGAGATAAGATATCTAATCCGGCCTGTTGGGCGAATGATTTTAGGGCCTTTCCCTTTGAAAAGTTATTTTTACAGCCCAGCTAGCGTGGCGTGCATTAAAATCTCCACAAAAAATTAGTTTATGACCTGTTTGCAAAAGTTTTTCGATATCAAGAATGAAGTTAATGTAATCCGCGCTTGGGGGAACATAAATAGAGATAAGTGTTAGGGGGTCCTGTTTATTAAGATTAAGTTTAATTACGCTAGCTTCTACACTGTGTAGTAAAGGTGGGGGGACCTCATTGTGGGGTAGTCCGTTTTTAATGAAAATAGCAGTGCCTCCTCTACTTTGATTAATTCTATAACTATAATAAGAAAAATAATTTGCCAGGAAATTTTTTCTTTGCGGTCTAAGGTGAGTTTCTTGCATGAAAATAATGTCGGGGTTATACTTATTTAAAAAATTACGGAAGTCATTGATTTTACTACTAATGCCATTTGCATTCCAGTACACGATGCGGAGGCTATTTTGAATGAATGCACAGACTAGTTATTATTTGCAGGGTTAGTTAATTCACTCATGAAAAACCAAAGTTTTTGCTCAACATTTGGTATATTTTTAAGCTTTTTGAGGGTTGCGAATAGTTGTGGGTATGCTCTGAGAATGGTTTTCATTTCATTTATTGCATCGAGAAAGTCCGTGAATTCATTTATTGGAAGCGGTGAGTTGCTTATCACAAGCGGCTATATCTTTCGAATCCAGGTTTTCCATCTTAAACATGATTGGCTGCTCTGGTCACGTGATACACTGACGTATTATCGCTCTTAATGTGTAATTGCGCATGCGCGTCTCTAACCATTTGGACCACTGACGTATACTGTTTGTATTGGAAAGATTATTTTGAATATGCTCTCAAATAATTTTAAACGCAGAGAAAGAGATCTCTGTGATTTTAAATATGATTGCAGTTTGGCATTGAAAATATTTGGAATGTACTTACAATTATCTATATGACGGAAATGCGATTGTGTATGATGAATTTTAAATCTAAAACATTCGAGTAGTATTGTTATTTGCGATTAATCTGAAATGTGATTGCAGTTTCTTGTATGAAATATTTTGAATGTACTTTCGATTACATTTAAACGTAACAAAAATGTAAATTTAATTATTGTGTTTTCACATTTATATTTTATTAATGCGCAAAATCCAGTAATAAAAGTCTTAATAATGTAATATTTTCAGTTATTTATAAATGAAATTATAGTGGACATTTAAAAACTAGTATCTTTTTATCATTTACAAATGCAGTTATTTGCGAATCAATTAATATGGATGCAAGAATTGCAAGCTGAAAACAATTCGAATATTTTGTATAACTCATTATGTATTTCTGTTTGTGGAACTATCCATGTAAGTTCAGCAGATATGGGATTAGATATTAGTTTTTATATTTATCTTTATTAATAAAATAACTTCTTAGAAAATCTAGTTTTTTTATATCATTAAGTATGTAAGGTAAATTTAGAAAGTCTTACTTAATTTACACGATTTAACATATTTTTGTGTAGTCTACATATGTTAATAATAAATCTAATACCCAAATTTTTTTATAATTTAAATATATATATATAAACATTTTGTTGGCAATTGATGTAAAAATGAACAATAAATCATCCTCAGTTGTGTAAATATTCCCATACATAGCTGAGATTTGAATGTTTGTTGTGTAACTAGATAAAAATCTTACTTTAGATTTCTTAAGATTTTCATAAGGGCTGGTGAAATATTATTCAGAGAATTATTAAAGGGTTTTTATATAGCTGAAGTGTAATCCTATTACCTTTTTTTTACAGGATATTTTCCTTATAATATTTTTATTAAAAAATGGTTTTCTTCATTTAAAAGTTAAAAAAAAAATTAAAAAATTCTTTATATTTAATGATAATGTATGTGTAAAATTGTGGTTCTTTTTATTCTGTAGCAGCTTTGCTTCCATTATTTGCTGAAAAGAAAAGCACTGCATATTATGTTCTCAGATATTTAGAAAGAAAAATATCTAGATGATTAAATATCTTGTATATTTTATTATATTTGAGAATTTTTTTTAAAGATAAATATTTAATCTTTGTTAAAAGATGTCCATTATATCATGTGATGAAAGCTTATATATTTTTAACCTAACCGAGGTGATTAATTTCAGTTATATATATATCAGTAAATGTTTATGTTCCAATCATAATCATCAATAGGTCAAAGAAAACTAAAAAGGCTTCAAGCTGACTATATTGAAGGTTCAGTAAAATATTTTTTTAAAAAAGGACAACATGTTAAATATTTCAAATTGTCAGTTTTTCATAATTCTTTCATTATAGGTGAATTTATCATTTTCAATAAGCAATTATATATATTTCTAATATTTAAATAATATGCAAATTTAGATTGTACAGTAATTTTTAAATGTGGATGTGATAAATAGATAATACACATTAAAAAAAATTCTGGAAATTTGGATGTCAGCTTTTTTACAAAAAAAGAAAAACAATTATAAGAAATCAAGATTTTATTATTACAAAAAGAACAAAATGAATAATTCTGCTATTTACATAATATATAATTCTTACAAATGCACAATTATATAAAAAAAAATTAGCAAACATAAGATTTTTATGTAAAGATTTTACGTTACAGAAAAATTGATATTGCTCATGAGTTTATTTATTTAACCTAATTTAACACAAGTAGTTTTAAAAATCTTTTATACGGGAGAAAAAAAACTAACATTCTTATTAACAAGGAGCAGTCTTGTATCAGTATGTATGATCAAAAGAGCTGTTATTTGAACAATACGTTTCTTTTAGAAGAACAGACTTTTTATCTTTAGCTTCTTCGTAGGAAGGATTAGATAATTTTATTTTTTTTCTGTTACGAGGCTTCTTAACAGAATGAAAGCGCTTTTGTTTTAAAATATTTTTATTAGCTGGTTCAGAATTTGTAATTTGGGGTTCTAAAATCTTTTCTCCGGTAATTTGCATCAAATGTTTTATAGCATTTAAATGATGATTAATTTGGCCGGCAACATTTTCATCCATTTCAGGCAGTAAATCTAATTTTGCACTAAGAGAATTTATTTTTAATTTATTTAATTCATGTTGACTCATTTTATTACTGCAACTAGATTGCGTTATTGATACAGAATCACCAAGCGTGCTTATTGGGCCAGTAAAATTTTTTGGGCCATTTAAGGAAAGAGATACAAAATGTATGTGTTTACACATGAAGTTTGTAATTTCATAATCATTGCATGTACATGAATAAGCAGTTGTACAAAGAAAACAAATGCGACATGCTATAACACATTCATTATTACATATATGATTTCTAGATATATAATAGGTATTATCAGATGAGATAACATTCCACTTATTTTCACTAGATTCTTGAATTACAGCTTTGAGATTTTTCCCGGTGTCTTTTAAAATTTTGTGTAACCCATTTAGTTATCTTCCCCTTGATTGATTTTATATACCAATCATAATTCTTATCATTAACTAAATTAATTAACTCATTTATTACTTTATCCACACGTTTAGTTTTTTTCCCTTCTAAGTAAATATGTTTCAAACTCCTGTGAAAACTTTCAACATGCATGTTTGTATTGATTTTTGCCCTTTTTCTAAAACAATAAGCCCACATTGCAGGCCTGTTAACATAATTATTCATAAAATAATCATGAAAATTTTTAGTATCAATATCATCATGCAACATTTCACAAAAATCTTTTAGCATGACTTCAAATTTTTTCTCATCTAATTCATACATTAATGTTTTTAATGTTTTATATACATCACCCCTTATTTCCTTTTTTAAATGAACTAGATGTTTCTGCCAATTCCTATCCACGTGCCATGCACATAAAAGATATTTTTGGCAAGGCTCAAAAACATTAATCCAAGCATTTCTAAAAATTACTGCATCATCGCTCATAAATACTTTTGGTTTTAAATTGGTGGAAATATTCGACTTTATACACAGAAAAAAGTGTGTAATTGTATTTGTGTCTACTGTCGATGTAATGCAGAATGCTACAGGAAGCTCTTCTTCATACTCATCTATTACTAAAAGGGTAATTAATTCAAACTGATACCCGGATATGCCATGCGTTGAATCAATACATACCCTATCAGAACCGAAACGATTCAGCATATTTTTTTGAAATTTTGTCATTATAATTAACATGAAGTCCTTCTTTGCAATTACAGAATGGTCCTCATCCTGCTGCTTTTAAAACAAAATAGGACTATCCTCTTCATTTTGCATTTTTTTTACCCATGCACAAACACTGGCTTCATCGTTATTTAATACAGATCCTTGGCCATCTAATAAAAGGCCAAATTCTTTCCGGATATTATGAAGATCTTTATTTGTTATTAAATTAGTTCGATGAAGAGTGCTGTCAGGATTCTTCCTACTGTCCTTTAAAATTCTCTTTTCTTTGACACCTTGTAAGAATCTACCTATAAGGAAAAAAAAACACATTAAAATATTTGTAATTTTCTTAAACATTAAAACTTTTACCATAATACTTACCAAGTGTTCTCTTTCACATATGCACATAAATAAGATAAAATACATATACAATAATCACGGTACGAAAAAATGATTTTTTTTCCTGTACATCAAATATGGAAAATTAAATGACATTTAAAATTCAAATATGTCACTTGCCTTTTTAATATTGATATCAAATCATGTCTGTATGGTATGATAAACACATGCAAATTAAAAGACAAGCTAAGCATCTACAAATATTTAGTACTTCTCTATGAGTAATTTAAACTAACATATATATATATATATATTGCTAACACTATCTAAGTACAAACATACCTTCAATTGCTTCTTTATCTGCTTTAGGGTTGGGTAAATGACCCAAATTTTTTGCATGCTTGTAATGCTCTTTATAATACAATACGAAAACTTTTGTGTCCATCTCTTGCACTTGAATACTAGATGTGCAGTGAAATCCTAATTTGCTCGTACCTTGAGCTTTCAACTGCCTCTTTCTGTCATCTGTGGTTTGTTTATAAGTACCACTTCGATTGCAGGAAAAGGTTTTATAGGTACATTTATTTCCTTTTTTGCCAGAGGAGTGATAATACTTTGAATCAGAGTTTTTCTCTTCTTCAGCTAACCATGCAGAAAAATCTATACAAGAAATGCATATATTACTTAAATATGAAATTACAATACAATTATGCATGTTAATATTCAAAACATATTTATTTCTATGGACTACAGGGTAAAATCCTATTTTAGCCCACCTCTGGCGACTTTTTCAAAATCTTGCCAAATCGAAAGTATTTGAATTAAAAGGTTTAGAAAAAAGAATTCTTACCTTTCGCCAAAAAATTCTTATTATTCGCCAAAGGTGGGCTAAAATAAGATAGACCCGACTTCAGATAGTAAAAAATGTAAAGATATAAAGCTTTTCACACATACCTTCGTAATTGTCAAATTCCAAATTCTGGCAATTATTAATATTTTTAAATTCATGGGCGTTCATTAAATGCTCCCTAAGCTCACTAACAAGGTGAAACTTTTGGCCACAGTTTTCCTCTTGGCAAGATATTGTTACTTTTTTTACGTCATGAATTTTTACTCTGTGCTCTGACAGACTTTTTTTTGAAGAAAATCTTTTTTCACAATAAATGCATGGGAATTCCTTGTTCACACTGCTAGATTTCATTCCATGAAGTCGAGATTGATGTTTCGTTAAATATATTTTACGATAAAATTCTGCACCGCAAATTTCACATTTGTGATCCATAGTCAAATATATTTTCCAATATCAATTTTAATTTTACCCCAAGCGCCTTTTTACAGCAAATGGTTAGAGACGCGCATGCGCAATTACACATTAAGAGCGATAATACGTCAGTGTATCACGTGACCAGAGCAGCCAATCATGTTTAAGATGGAAAACCTGGATTCGAAAGATTTAGCCGCTTGTTTGCTTATCTGGGTTGTTTGTTTACTACCATGTGGCGCCATCTCTTGATGGCTAGTGGCGAGAGTTCTCTCAACTGGCGCCCTCTCTTGGTGGCTAGTGTTTAGACAACTTGCAGCATAAGTTACGTTAGCTTTAACAAGGGATTGATTGCGCTGGAAATTATTATTTCTGTTAATTTGAGCGTTGTTTGCCTTGGGGAATTTAGTACAGCCTCTGTAGGAAGCAATATGCCCCTGTTGCTTACAGTTAATACATGTTGGAATATCAATCCTTTCCTTTATTGTACATTCGTTGGTGTTGTGTGCTTCTCCACACTTTAGGCACCTGGGTTTAATATTGCAGTTAATTGAACTATGATTAAAATAGTTACATTTGTAGCACTGAGTAGTTAGGTTCCTACCTTTATAGTGTTCAACGGTGATGCTCAAGTGGTATAGGTATTCTAGCTTAAAAATATCTTCTGAGTTATTGTCTCTAGGTAGTTCAATGAGGTAGAAAGGGAGTGGTTGCCTAGTCCTTAGTTGTTTTAACTGGGAAATTTTAATTACATTAAAACCAATCTCCTTTAATTCCTTAGTGATTTCTTCCGTATTGCAGTGATATGGCAGACCTTTAATGACGGCCTTAATGGGTTCGTTATACTTAGGGGTGATTATATAATAGCCATAGCCCTGTTGTCTACAGAAATTATCAATAACACGGTGTTGTTCACGCGAATTGGGAAAAATTTTAATGAAATCCTGGGTGGTTTTATTTTTGGTCATACCACAGGTGGTGGCTATTTCAGCTAGTATTTTAGGAAAATCTTTGCTGTGCTTAAGCATAATGGGTGGGATCTTTTCAACAGTTGGTTCGCTTTCCTTAGGTAGATTATTATCCGAAGATAAACTATTTAGCGCTTGATATTTATTTTGCGTATTAGTTACTGCTTTGGGGGAATCCTTTCTAGGTTTGCAGGTTTTGCGCTTGGTAGGGGATTGAAAATCCTCATTATCAGCAGGCAAATTATGGAAAATTGCGGGGTTTTTAGCATAAACACATAGAGAGTCCGAACACTTATAGTTATCAAAAGAGTTTATCTTACCCATCAGCTCTTCCAGATATTCAATTCTCCTTGATCTCATCTCATCAATATTTTTGAATCTAACATCATCATTCCTAACACCTACACTTTATGTGAAGAGTAAAGCGAGAAAGGGAAAGACCGAGATTGATTAGGTGCAGGAGTGGGGTCGTCCAATCAGGAACGAGCGTCTTCAACGGTGTAGTTGGGAGGTGAAATTTTTTCAGAGTGCAGTTTTGGAGGGGTGGAGACTGGATAAGCTATTGTTTGAGGCCGGCGAATCAGGTTGTTTGGTGGGAGCCAATCGGGAACGGAGCGACAGTGAGGAGCAACGGGTATATATGAGATTGGCTGACTAGGTGGAAAGGTGAGTTGGTGCTTGTCAAGGAGTCGTTGCGATTGGCTATTGAGTTAGAGAGGGTGCGGGGGTAAGCTGCCTTGAATTAGACTATTTCCAACTTTAGGTAGATTAGATTTGATATATTGAGGTTAAGAGATAATTCTGAAGGTTTAAATAAGTTTAAGAATTATATTAAGATCATTATTACCGGAGTATGTTCCTGGGTCTTTTAATTTTACTAGATGGGTCATATTTAGGGATTTCGTTTACTGCAGGATTATCAATTGATTCTAGGCTATTGAAAAATTTTGTAGCTAATTTTTTGAGAAGGGGGTAGTCGAGGCACATGTACATATTGGTGTTGTGCATGTAGTATCCCATATTACAAATATTTCTGATAATGTTATTTTGCAGTTTTTCAATTAATTTAAGATTTGTCTTGGCAGCGTAACCCCACACGGGGAAGGCATATGTGATTACAGGACGCAAATAAGCAGTGTAAATAAGAATTTTATTATCTCTATTCATTTTGGAGTTTCGAGAAATTAAGGGGTAAAATTTACGGGTTAGGTCTCGAAACGTTTTAGTTATGTATATGAAATGGGGCTTCCAAGTTAATTTACTATCTAATATAACACCTAAGTATTTACATTCCTTAGACCACGGGATGGCTTGATCTTTAATTTTAATAAGGGGGAAGTTTTTAATTACTTTATTTTTACTAAAAAATATAGCTTGAGTCTTGCTTGCGTTGATTTCGATTTTCCACTTTGTGAACCAGTCCTCAGGAGTTTTTAAGTGCCTATTGATAGCTAAAGTTATATAGTTAAGGTTTTTATTTCTAGCTAGTATTGCCGTATCATCTGCGTAAATACATATCATGGTGTTAAATTGTTTGGGGATATCATTAATGAATATGGAAAATAAGATCGGCCCCAGTTTAGATCCTTGCGGTACCCCAGCATGGATGGGTTTAACGTCAGAATAGGCATCATTTACCTTTATTTTAAAGGATCTAAAACTAAGGTAGGATGTGATAATTTTGACTAGGTGTGGGAGAACATTGTATTTAATGAGTTTGTAAATAAGGCCGTCTTGCCAAGCTCTGTCAAAAGCTTTCTTGATGTCTAGGAAAATAGCTGCAGTTTTCTGTTTATTCTCAAAACCTTGCTCGATATATTCAACCGCTCTGAGAAGTTGGTGGGTAGTAGAAAGGTTTTCTCGGAATCTGAATTTTTCAGGAATTAGGATATTGAATTTATTAAGGTGAGAGTTAAGTCTATTAAGTATTATTTGTTCAGTAATTTTGCTTATTGATGGTAGTAGTGAAATCGGTCTATAGCTAGAAGGTTCAGTCGGGTCTTTTCCCGGTTTTAGTATGGGGATTACTGCAGCAGTTTTCCAAGCCAATGGGAAGTGACCAAATGTTAGGCTGCTATCGATAATGTTTACTAAGAATTTACGAAAGTTATCAGGAAGGGATTTGATCATTTTATTATTAATATTATCTAGTCCGGGGGCTTTTTTAACATTTAAGTTTTTGATAATATCATTAATTTCAGAAACAGTGGGAGGGATAAAGTCTTCAACTTTAGTGGGGAGAGAGTCTTGAAAGCTTTTGACTGTATTATTTACATTTTGTTCTGTAGAAGATCGTTGATGTTATTCAGTTGGAATTGTTTCTCTAGGCTTTCGGCCAAGCAGTTTGCTTTTTCATTATCGTTCATTGCAATATTAGCAAGGCCTTTAAGGGCCGGAATCTTATGTTTTTTATTTTTAAAAGGTTTGACTAATTTCCAAATCAATCCATCTTCATAATTGACATTTCCAAGTTTATTTACGAATTCGTTCGCTTGCAGTTTGTTATTGAGTTTAACTATGTCCTTATTTAATCTATTCATGAATCTCTTGAAAACTGGGTGTCTAGTGTTTTGAAAAGTTTTCCTGGCAAAGTTTCTGTCCCTTATGAGATCTCTAATTTTGGGGTCAATAAAATTTTGACTATTTGTAATAGGGGAGGATCCTGCGTTTTTTGCATCGATTATTTGGCTTTCGAAGAGCTTGGTATAGTATTCTTGTTTAGTTGGGTTGGTGAAATCTTCTAAATTAGGAGTATCCGTTTGACTTAAAATATGTTGAAAATTTTTCCACTTAGTTTTTAGTTTATTTAAATTGTTGGGTAGGGAGTATTTAAAGAAGAAATTTAATAGTATCGGATTGTGATCCGAGTTGAGTTCAGGAAGTGAAACGATTTCGTAGGGGAACATGAAGTCTCTAGTTAATGTGAGATCCATATATTTGCAAAATCTGGTCCATATCTGGTGGGGGTGGAGGGAGCGATTACGTCTAATCCGGCCTGTAGGGCAAATGATTTTAATGAGTTACCTTTTGGGCAGTTATAATTACATCGCAGCTGACGTGGTGAGCATTATCTCCGCAAAAAATTTGGTTTGACCATGTCTGCATGAGGTTTTCTATGTCAGAAATAAAATTAGAAGAATTAGCGCTAGGGGGTGCATAAATTGAGATAATAGTTATGGGATCTTGATTCTTAAGGTTGATTTTCACCACGGTAGCCTCTACATAATGTAGTAAAGGTGGGGGGGACCTCCCCGTGAGGTATGTCGTTTTTGATGAAAATTGCGGTACCGCCGCCTGCCTAGTTAACTCTATAGCTATAATAAGAAAAGTAATTTGCCAGGAAAATTTTTCTATGTGGTCTAAGGTGGGTTTCCTGAATAAGAATTAGGTTTGGGTTATACTTATTTACAAAATTACTTAGGTCAATGGTTTTATTGCTAATGCCATTTGCATTCCTGTAAACAATGCGGAGACTATTACAGTTGAATGTACCTAGTTATTGGGAATATCTGAGAAGTTCACAAATCATTTGAATTTTAGTCATGGGGTCAGTTAACTTTTTTCCGCGACCAACCATACATCTTTTCCATTACTAGCGGAATGAAACCAATCCTCCAGTGCTACTACCCTCTCTGCTTTGATTGTTTTCCCCAATTTGAACTTCTAGTGAGGATTCAAAACGTCCTCCGGCCAACGACTCCCATTCCCGCTTCCAGTACTAGCAGAATGAAATCCATCCTCCAGTGCTACTTCCCTCAGTAGCTTCGAATGCTTCCACCCCCCCCCGTTTGATTTTCTAGTGAGGATTCAAGCGTCCTGCGGTTAACGAGTCCCGATTTGAACATGGTATTTGAATTCAATTCATTTTCTTAACTTATGAATAATTGTAAGTTTTAATTGATTCATTATTCATTTTATTTTGTAAGAGTTTATTTTTTGAAGGAATTAAACGTCTTTATTTATTACTAAAATAAGATGGTTGTATTGAAATGGAGGTTTGTTCTTAGGCATAATTGTATATAAAGTTTAATGCTTATATCTATATTGTAGTCAATTCAAATAATGTTGTGAATGGAACTATTGTAGATTTTCTTCTAAGATTTATAGGTAGATGAAATTATTCACAATTAAAATATATTATATGGACATGGAACAGTGGAGAAAAAAAATATTGGCACTTGCTTTTCTCAATACCATAGTGTTTGAATTGTTTCTTATTTTGTTGTTTCTAAACTACGTAGTATAAATTTCAATTTGTAATTATGTTGCTTACTTATTTTATATTTTTAGCCCTGCTACATCGAGGACCAAAAAAATAAAAAAAAATTTGGATCTATTTGCCAAAGCGGATGTCAAAGAACCGCTGAACACCCAACACATCGGTGATTCATATCACTCAGGGAGAAACGAATGGGTAACCGACGCCTGCGAGCTATCGCTCCCTTTGTTTACTATTTAGCAATAACCCTTGGCGACCATCCAGATCAAAGTAAGTGTCCCCGATAAATTTCTATGCAAGTGTAAAAGCAACGAGTAATATTTCAGAAAGAATAAAATAAATTAAACATTTTTATGATTCAAAGTTATTGCAAGCAGAATAAAATGGTGAACGAAATCGGTAAATAAATGCTAAACAACAAAAGGAAATAGAAAATATTGGAATAATTCGCCACAAACATGCTTGTTTGCCAAATCTTATAACCCTCTTATCGAATTGAGATAGTTCCTGTTAGCGCCTATAGATGATTGCAGACTGCTAGCGCCACCTAGAGGCACTAAAAGGAACTTGGCTAAATCCTCAATGCATCCTCTGGCTAACGCTACTCACGTCAGTAGAACACAAAATATTGGAAGGATCAACATATTGCCATCTACAAAACCAGGTAACTAGAAATATTTCTTAAACAAAGTTGCCATTCTAAAATAAATAAAATTAAATAAATAAAAATATTTATACATTTTTAATAGTAATGACTCGGAACTCTACTTCTGTTTTCGTTTTCGAATCAGTTTACGCAACACAAGACTGAGAATTTTGTGAGGCTATTTACTCAATGCCAGAAATTGATGAGAGTATTTTCAGATGAAGTAGACTTGAATTGATCAAATTATCCTTACATCAAATTTCATACTTAATACTAACAAACTAATACTTAATACTAACATACTGATTAAATTTTATACTTAACGCAAACTATACTCAATTCAAAATCAGTTATTTAACCCTTAAATTTTATGCTTGAATCAAAATCAAATAGCCAGATTTCTAGTGGGAATAAGATGCAACACAAACTCTAAAATGAAGATAAACAGGAAATATAAAATGTATCAAGAGTGGCAAACGGTACTGCTTATTAGAAACAGTTTCTTGAATAAACATTTTGAATGAAGTACAAAAATGAAGATCAATATTAAGTTTTGAAAAAAGATTTGACGTATGATTTACGTGTTTCAAACCAAACCAGATGATATGTTCAATATTATTTTCAAGATTACAAACTTGGCATTGAGGGTAAATATGTAGTCCGAATCTATTCAACTAAGCTGGAGTTATAATCATCTGGGTTAAAAGTCTTGCAGTTATTATATCTTTTCTTTTATTTTTAAGTTAGGGATTATGGGAAAACATGATGGGAACATCACTGATAGATTTTTGTTATTTGCTATTTTGGAAGATGTGATTTGTTTTCTATAGTAGGGATGACGAATATTTTCAGAACGGTTATTACATAACCAATATCAGAAAGTCACAAATACCAGTGATCAATACTTTTCAAAGAAGGGTGTGATTGAAATCCTTAACATGATCTTATTGGTGATATTTCAACTACAGCTCTTGTAATCACGATAGAAAGTTACAATAGATAAGATGAGTCCAATAGAAGCTCTCAAACAAAAACTCAGTCATTTATAGGGATAGGGAAAGTCCCTTACACAATGATGCATGTTCTTGGAGTAGACCTCCCCCTAATAGTTCTGGTGGGGTGGGCAAAGGAACCTATTGATCACAATCAGACAGCTTCTCATTTCACAAAGAGTCATAGTTCTCAGCTCTTCCTGTCTTATCGCAAGATAATGACTATTGCTGGAAGCAATTGCGAGGCTGGTCTCATAGAATCCCTTAAGGTGAGTTCAGACAAGGCTTAAGGTGGGTTCACAAGAGGCTTTTTATTGTCCGCAAACATTGTCTCTCTGCTGTTGTCCCGGCATTGTCCCCGTGTGAACACTTGAGACAACACGGACAACGTTTGTCCCGACGGGACAATCATTTGCCATTGTCCCGTTGTGGTCACATGATTTTCCGGAAGTGGGCGTGATCTTCTATTGCGGACAATAATAAGCCTCGTCTGAACCCACCTTTATTATTGTCCGCAATAGAAGATTGCGCCTTCTTCCAGAAAATCACGTGACCACAACGGGACAATGGCAAATGATTGTCCCGTCTGGACAAACGTTGTCCGCGTTGTCTCAAGTGTTCACACGTGGACAACAGCAGAGAGGCAACGTTTGCTGACAATAATAAGCCTCGCATGAACCCACCTTTAGACTTTGAAGTAGTGCACAATAAACGAAAGCGATAAAATTTGACTTGAACGAGCGGTAACCCCTTAGGGACTCTTGACCCCTCGTAAATTCGGAGGAAAGCAAAAATTCGCCAAACTCGTTTGCAGTGCATCTCGTTTGGAAAACCGAGGCGTTTTTATGACACAAGTCTCGCATCCCTAGCTTTTCAGAAGTTTCACATGTAGAATGAAACCATCCAGATAGAGGATTAACAAGGTAATCTAATCAAAAGAAATCTCCATGAATCTCAAGGCATCTACATCATTTTCAATTAAAAAAAGCCTCTCTTCTGCAGAATTTTTTAAATAATAAATCAGACAATAATTTAATTTAATTTAACTTAAAAACAAAAAAAGAGTATTATTTAAGATATTCCTACCCTTCAAATATCCAGTTTAGTCAATGTCAATGAATGATTAATAAAAAAATAGAAAAAATAAATTAAAATAGAAAAAAAGGGTTTTTTTTTTCATTTTTTACTACAAACAGCTAAAAATCTTTTTTTATATCTAAAGCACAAAATAACTTAAATCATTCAATACAAATTCATATCTTGAATTTTTTTTACATATTTAAATATAATCTCCCTTTGTTATATAATCTCCCTTTATTAAATTTTCATTTTTACTTCTCAACAATCAATAAAATTCATCGTTTTCGCTTAAGTTAGTTTTAAAAATTAAATAATTTCCGATTCTTAAGACATATACTTTGAAGTTTTAAAATAAATTAATTAAAATAATGAATTTATTTCAATATAATGCATCATATGTAATGATATCAATATTTTATTTTTGTTTTCAGCTACAACAAAATTTAGGAAAGCTAACTATTTTTAGAAGTAAATACTTCTTATTTTATTCCTAGAAAGTGTGTTTTGTTGCAATCCCATAATTTTGAGGTTTGAAAGCAAGCTGAAGATGGAGAAAGACGTGATATACATTTGTGAGGATTGCAAAGATGATGCGAGTTCCAATGAAAATAAATCAAAAAATTATGAATGGGTGTTTACATTACAGTCCCCACTTCTCTGTAATAAATGCTCAAAGGACTTTAACATAGGATTCAAAGTTACAGATAAAATAGTATTTCTCAATCCATCCAAGCATTCAATGCCAGAATCAGTTGCTGGTCAGGGCGAAAATGTGTGTAGTAATGAAATTTCCAGAACTAAATATAAAATCGAAGAAAATCCGCCCATTATATATAATGAAAATCAGTACAAATGTGACGTATGCCCTCAAACTTTCAAAACTTTCTCCGGCCTTTTTCGTCATAAAAGAGTACATGACGAGAATAACCCTTATAGATGCGAAGTGTGCGGTAATCATTGCCTATCTAAATCAAGTTATCAGATGCACTTATACAAATATTCTAACAAAAAACGTTATGAATGTTGTTTTTGCACTAAAGCCTTTAAATATAAATGTAGCCTTCAAAACCACATGAACATACATAAAGACGATAATCCCTTCAAGTGCGAATTGTGTGAAAAGAATTGTATCTCTAAACAATCACTTGAAGATCACATGGCCAGCCATTCGAATGAAACGCGTAAAAAATGTTCAGTATGTCCTTTGAAGTTTAAAACTATAAAGGACCTTTCTAGGCATATGAATATCCATAAAGTGCAGAATCCTTACCGATGCGAGGTGTGTAATAAGAAATATAGCTGTTCAAGCCATCTCAAAAGACACATGACTACTCATTTCAAAGCAAGGGCTTTCAAATGCCATATTTGCTATCTCTCCTACAAAACAAAATGCATTCTCATGCGTCACATAAAGATGAAACATCAGGAGAAAAGATGACATGACTTCCAAAGAAAAGATGACATGATCGAAAAAAATGTTATCGTTTTTTTCGTGATTAGAACCCAGTAATAGTATTAAACAAATGCACTCCTTGCAAGAAAAATTTTACATTACACCAAGTTGAATTTGACAAGTAGCGCACATTGTGAAATTTTGAGAAATATGGGGATTATTCCTGAAATTGACTCAATCATCAAAGAAAGATACTTCTAAAATTATAAATGCTCATTAAAAATTTATACAAAACTCGGTATCGCAAATAAAGTTTATAGTTATATGAAGTTATAACACATCCTTATAGTTATGAAACATAATCAACAGCATGAATTAGATTATAAAGACTCGCTTCTCTTTTTATATCTGAAAAATATTTACCATAAAATAAAAATGATTTATAAATGTAATAAAGATTTTATTTCTGTTTTAGATCTATATTCCCTGTTTCTGCCTCTAAGAATAAAACTCTCTGTGTTCTGCCTCTAAGAATATCACATGGCCAACCATTCGAATGAAAGGGGTAATAAATGTCCAGTATGTCCTTTGAAGTTTAAAACTAAAAATGACCTTTCTAAGCATAAGAATGTTCATAAGGAGGACAATCCCTATCGATGCAATGCGTGTAACAAAAACTTGAATTCTAGTAATAATCTCAAATCTCACTTGACGTGGCATTCCAAAGCAAAGCCTTACAAGTGCCATATTTGTGGTTCGTCCTATAGAACTTACTCTGGTATCTATTATCATAAGAAAGGAAATGCAACAAATACTATTTTTTTTTCATGAATTTTGTTAAATTTTATTACCAAGTATGTGCGAGTCCTTGCGAGGAAATTTTATCAATTAGAATTTGACAAGTCGCATGGAGTGTGACTTTGGAGCAAAAAAAAGATTATCTTTCCTGAAATCTGCTATATCATCAAAGAAATATGCTACTTCAATTATAACTGCTCATTTAATAGGTAGGCTTAGATGTATAACGCATACATTATTTATAGTTATGTATGAAATTATAACACATGCATATAGTTGTGAAGCATAATCAAAAGCCTCAATTAGATTATAAAGACTCTTTTCTCTCTTTATTTGTGAAAAACATTTACAATAAAATAAAAATTATTTTAAAAGAAACAAAGATTTTTTAACTGATTTAGACAATTTTTTCTGTTTCTACCTATAAACAGGAAAAAGATACCATAGCCAATAATTCCTTTTTTTTCTTAATGCTGAATTTGCATACCTACCATTGTATTCTAATAATTAAAAAACTGCAAAAAAATTATACACAAATATATTTAAACACAGACAATTGCAATTATTTCCCTAAAAATTAAAGTTATACATATGATATAAAATTATGTTAAGTTTTTATCCACAACTGTTCAATATAAGGGCTTATAAAGTATTACAGAATCAAAATTAATCTTACAATTATTTCAGTTTTAAAACATTTTAAACTATTTCGGGAATTTTGAACCTTTAGAACTCAAATACGTACTTTCAGTTATTTCAAAAAAAATCTTTAACTTTTATAACTTATAAACGCTTGGGCGTATTATTAAAATTTTACAAACTTTTATCTATTTTTATCAAATTAGTTATTTTTTTATTTCTGCAATGTGCAAGGAAAAAAATAAAAATTCTCAAATATTTGCAAACTTTGGAAATAAACATTCTTCCCAATACTTTTATTGAGAATTTTTCTGAAAACTCAATACAATGTAGGAAAGCGTTGAACCTAAGTATTTTTGAGATCTAAATAATTTTTTTGTATATGGAAATAACTAGGCTAATGACACATATTAAGGACATGGAACCAATTATTGATATTGGTAACTTTGATTCAACTTATTAATTGAACTTAACCTTCAATTAAAATATAGATTAACTAATATTTTTATGATTCTAATTCTTTTATTTATAAAAATAACGTAATGTTGCAATTTTTGAATGCGCAGTCTATAAAAGGATTCGATCACACCAGTTATTGTCTTGAAGAAGGTCAGCACATCTCGTTTCAATTCAGCAATTGTAATTAGTAATTCTAGATAATGAGAATATTTTACGAATTTTTAATATTTTTAAATATTAAAGATAATAAAATATTAAAGATTAAAGATTAATTATTTTATAATATCAATATTTTTTTCTTATTTACAAGTGCAACCGAACTTATAGACGTTGGCTGTTTTCAGATTTAAACATATCTTCTCTCATTCATCAGAAGATTTAGATTTACTTCAATCGAATAATTTTGAAATTTAAATGCGAGATAAAAATGGAGAAGAACACAACATTCATTTGTGACAATTGCAAGGATGATACTTCTGTCAGTAAAAATAAATCAAAAAATTATGACTGGTTGTTTTCATTAGAATCCTCATTCCTGTGTACTAAGTACTTAAAGTGCTTGAATATAAGATTTAAAGTTACAGATAAGACATCATTACTTGATCCTTGCAAAAACTCATTTCAGAAGTCAACTGTTGGACAAACTGAAAATGTGCATACCGATACGGGTGATCAAAAATTCGAAGAAAATCAGCAGATCGATTCAAATGAAAGCGAATATAGGTGCGACATTTGCCATCGAATCTATAAAACTAAACAAAATCTCCGATACCAAAAGAACATCCACGATGAGAATAATCGAAGCGAAGTGTGTGGAAAGCACTGTACAAATAGGTCAACATACCGGGACCAGGTAATCAAACATTGCGAAGAAAAACATTATTCATGCAATTTCTGTTCAACGACTTTTAAATATAAAAGTCATATTTCTACCCACATGAACAAACATAAAGAACATAATCCTTTCAGATGTGAAATGTGCAACAAAATGTGTATCTCTAAAATTCATCTTAAAATTCACATGATTAAGCATTCGAATGTAAAGGCTTTCAAATGAGATTTATGCTCTTCAAAGTTTAAGTATAAACATACCCTTAGTTCACATATGATCAAACATAAATCCCAGAATCCTTATCGATGAAGTCTATGCAATAAAAACTGTGTATCTATTGTTAATCTCAAGCAACACTTGACGGCTCATTCCGATATGAAGACTTAGAAGTGTCTTATTTGTTCAGACTCCTCCAAATCAAAATCTTATCTCAACGCTCACATGAAGAGCAAACATTGACAGGATAATTTGTGATGACATGAGAAATACAGCATAAACTGTGTTTTAATTTCATGATTAGTATTTTTCATCCGGTTCCTGCATTCTTCACAATATTTTTAAAATAACAGCGACTTAATTTTAATACGTTATTGTTTTCTGACGAATGTGGTGATCTGTCATCAAATCGGCTCATTTGTCTAAACAAAAGATCCTGAAAAACGATAAATTTTCATTTTATAATTAGGTACTGACACATGCACACACTAAAGAAATCTAATCAGCAGCATCAATTTAATTCAAATGAAAAAAAAAGATGCTGCCTATTTCAAAAATTATTCGGCATAAAAAAATGATCGGCAAACACAAAAAATGGAAATTCGATTACAGATTTGAGTTGATATCTCTTCTACTAAATCTCGGCATAAGAAGATATAATAGAGAAGCATTCAGTTAATAGCACTTGCAATTGCATACGTATCTTACTTTGATAATGTAAAAGGGCAGTTGTATAGTGTTTAATAGTTGCATGCATAAGGAATTTTGATTGATCTTAATGGACAGTCACTTCTGAAAGATTTAATTAAAAAAAAATCGTTAAACAAATGATATTTTTGACAATTGCTTTGGGGTAATTTTTCTGATACTTTTTTGAAATATTTATAAAAATATTTCAGTTTTTTTTAATTTCTCGAAAGTAGTTTTACATCAAGATGATTAAAAGCATAATTCATTAATTTTTGTATTTATTAAATCTTTGAATTTGTTTTTACAAATAAATTTTATAAATGTATGTCTGTTTTCAATTTAATACAAATTTTCGTTTGCTGCATTATATAAATGATTAATATAAAGCTCGTTTCTCCATAAATTATAATTGAACTTTAATATTTTTTCAATACTCATAATTAAATCGTGGACTTTTAATCCTCAAATTTTCTTTCATCTCATTTTAAAAATTCAATAAAGGAACGGTAAAAATTCGCTTTAATATATGAAATTCCTTTCTTTTTCAGACCAGAAACATACTAAAATCTAAAACATAAAAAACAATTATTTCTTAAGATGAAATATGAATGGTTTACGTGACAACTCGTATATGGAAGCTAAACAACGTTATTTTAATTGCCATTTGCACTATCCAAATGAAAGTAAAGCATCAGAATCTGCTTCATTTTATCAAAGCATTTTAATGTACGCAATGTTTCCGCTAATTAATTTACCCTTCAACTAATTAGTTGAAGCTACATTTATTAATCAATAATTTATCCATTTTCAAAGCCTAAAATTCCACAAGCTTCCATTCCAACTATACCGTCGTTTTTTAATCTATACTTATAATGAAGCTGTGTGTGTGTGTGTGTGTTGGTGCGCTACAGGCCTGACCGTTGGACCTACAGCTACTAAATTTGTTACATATATACCTTGGAGGTCGGGAATGTGCACCTTGGAGCCCTTTTCCGAATTTTTAATTCCGATTTGAATTAATTGAAAATTAAGCCAAATTTCGACGTTTTTCAGCTAAAATTTCTAAAAACATTATTGTACAAAGATTATTTTTATATCAAATTAAATATTAAAAAGTTGGCTTTCTAATGGTGTCAGTGTTTTAACGTATAACTTAAGCTTCTATTTTCAACGAATTTTTAAAGAAATATTTTAACTATATTTTTCAGACAAAATAAAATTTAATCTGCAAGAGCACGGGGAAAAAATTATCTTTTATGTTGCCATCAGATAGACAAAACTCAAATTAAAAAATAAATAATTATTGCAAAAACACATAAAAATGTAATATTCATCACTTGTCTGAATGAAATAAAATTTGTTTTTTCTAAAAAAAAAAAATGTTAAAAAAAATTGTGACTTTTACAATGCTATAAATAAAATATATCATCTCTATTTAAGACAAACATGGTTATGTCTAACACTTTAATAATAGAAATGCATCCATAAAAAGAGTCTAAATGTAGTAAATGACTACATAGTATGTAACACGAGTCTAAATGCTTTAAAAAATGAATGTCTAGTTTTTAAATAAAAAGAGATAAATCTGTCTAAAACTGACGAATTTATGAATATTCCCTTATGGCTAGTTTGTGAAGTAAGAATTAAATATTTTTTTTTTCTTAAGAGAGTTATGATGAAAAAAAGATTAAAAAAAAAATGCTTTTTAAACATCATTCTTATTTCCAATTTTAGCTCGATAAAACGAACGAGAAGAATTGTGCGATACGATTTCTCTTTAACAAGAAATTAATAATTGCGAGAAAAAAATTGACTCATGATCGAGAAATAGATAACAAAGATACTTGTGTGTCAGAGATAAAAATGAATCTCATTTGTTGTAGAATAATTAATACTTGAAAAATTATACGTCATTAAAAGCTATATATATATATATATATATATAT
>JAPMOQ010019520.1:419908-461001 GCA_026543055.1 Argiope trifasciata | reverse complement strand
TGATAATTCTTTTAAATATATACTTTACAAAAACAGAAAGAGTAAAAGGCTATGTAATTGGGGAAATCAGCTAATGAAAGTAATATTAAAGAATGCAATTTTTATATCTTTGGCTCAAGAAATCATTTCTACAGTTACCTGCCAAATCAATTTGATACTTAACTTTTCATTAATCAGACTTTTAAAAAAATGTCATCTGTCTAATACATACAATGAACTTTTCATTTTTAAGATATCGCCAATGAAGTTAAGAATTTTGACAATGAGTTATTCAAAGTAAATCTGCCCGGAATTATTATTATATTGATATTATTGATTATTCATTGATAATTCAGCACATCTGAAAGTGTAAGAAATGATTGCATTTGGAATTTTGATTTTCTGTGGGATACAGTAGTACCCTGGAACTGGATAGGGCTGTTTCTTTGCATCACTGACATTAGCATGACTTTGATTAGTAAGAAATAAAATTATGTGCTTACGTACACTTAGCAGTAGTATTTAAAGGATTTCGTCATTTTACGAAAACCAATGGTGGTTTTGACATTTTATGGCCCTATGCAGTGCCTATTATGTGCCTCGGTCTTAATAACTGGCCATTTTAAATTCACATTGGAAACTATTTTCTAACTTAATCGATCTCTTAATGATTTATTTTTGATTAATTTGTTGTATTAATTTATATTTAGTAATTTTACTTTTATTTATTTTTAATACATAAATTTTGATTTAAAAAATGGCTAAAGTAATAACATTCTTGAAAAAGGAATCATAAATACTAGTTATTATTTTTTTTTATTTGAAGGTTTTATTTTTATGATTAATTATCTATACTTATAATAAAGCTCAATGTGTGTGTGTGTGTTGGCACTATACAGGCCAGACCGTTGGACCTATAGCTACCAAATTTGGTACGTGTATACTTTGGAGGTCCGGAATGTGCACCTCGGAGCCCTTTTTTCAAATTTTTAATTAGAATTTGAATTAATTAAAATTTAAGCGAAGTTTCGACGTTTTTCCGCTATAACTTCCGAAAATAAGATCGCATAAACATGATTTTTATATCAATTTAAAGATTAAAAAATTAGCCTTCTAATGGTATCAGTGTTTTAATGTATAACTTCAGCTTCTATTTTTAACGAATTTTTAAAGAAATATTTTAACCATGTTTTTTTAGCACGTGACTAGATAAAATAAAAGAATGTCGGAAGTTCAAATAAAAAAATTATCATCGCAAAATAAATCTACAGAAATGCAACTTTCAGCACGTGACAGGATAAAATAAAAGAAAGATAAAATGTGATATTTTCTTTAAAAAATAAATGCAAAGCAAAGGTCTCTACAATCGTTTGCAATATCTATATCATTAACTCAATAAATCTTCTTTATTTACGGTAAACCTGATGGAATTTAGACAGGATATGCATTGAAATCCCGACTTAATGGCATATTTATGTAATCGTTTGCAATATCTGTATCATTAATTAAATACTTTTTTTCCCTTTCTCGCTTTCTTTAAAAAAACATATTTAATATTTTGGCAACATCATCGAAATTTTTTTTTAATATTTAGGAAGCATAACCGATGTTTAAAACTTACTGATTTATAAAAGTAAAGAATATTATTAGGAAAAGGTGTACTTTTAGAACTTTCCGTCCATCATCTTAAAGAAAATATTAATTTCAGGTGAATCAATGCCCGGAATTACTTCAAGGCTAATGAATATGTGATTTAATTGAAAATTTTAGAACGCTTTACTCATGGCAAACCAGCTGGTCGCCAAAGGCGGCTAGTAAGGAAATGAACTTCAAATAAATGTGTAATATTCCAATTTATATTATAAATAAGTAACTAACTATACCTTGATTTATCGAATAACGATTTTAATAATTCAATGTAAATTGTAAACACATGTTGCAGTGCTATGATTTTATAATTCATATAATTTTTATTTTTTACAAATTTATATATTTGACTGTAAGGCGAATAATAATATTTTAATCTTTCTGCTTATGACTTCTCACTTCAGATAAGATTATTAGATTGTTGCTTAATTTGCCTAATCGGAAATCCTCCAATGACGAATATCAAGCACATTTAAGTTAGATTAGGAGATCGACAAAACATACAAATACTAAAAGGCCAGACTTTTTGTTGTTAAATTTAATTTTTGTTTAAATTGTTTTTGTTTTTAATTTTTGCTGTTAAATTTAATTTTTGTGTTGTGATTTAATTTATTAAAAGCGTGGGAACTCTCGGTGTCAAAATTAAGTCGCGTTTAAATTTTAAAATGTAATTATTTTAGATACAAATCTCTTATTAGCCGTTTTAATCAAATTTTGTATTAATTATACTTAATAATTCTAAGAAAATACAATGGTTTTTACTGTTTTAAAATATATTATTTGATAATTTAATAGTATTTAATTCTTTTTTTAGTAAAAAATTTTGGTACACTTCCTCTATCGGTTTAAAATTACTTTCGAATTTTAATTCTTGTTACGCACGACCTACTAAAAACCAACTTTCTTGAAAGCAATTATTTTTAATGAATTATTTCAGTTTAGTCAAAATTTGTTATTTAAACTTATTTATAAACTGACTGGATAAAAATAATTGAATTACAGATTTTGAAATATGGGGAATAGAGGAAAAAAAAAGGATTCGGAAGTTCCAATCTTTAAATAAATATTAAGTAATCTGTTAACTGGATTTGCATAAGATAGTTGAAATTTTAACAATTTCTAAATCAAATATTATTGATCAATCTGTACTTGAGATGCATTGAACGTTCCAAACTTATTTATTATCGTTGAAAGTGAGTATGGGTCAGGTTTGAATTCTAAATTGTCTTAAAAATAAAAATACGGAATTTAAAAATGGTCAGAGCAAAAGAGTGTTTTAAATAGAATTTAATAAATGTTTTTACTTCTTGCTGCAGATGTATAATTCATCTATATTAAAATATGTGAATAGATTTTCCAAATACCATATTTTGTTTGAAGCACGTGGATGGAAAACAAAATAAAAAGTTTATTCACATTTCAAACATTTACAGATAATAGCATACTTTTATATATCAGAAGCAATTAGCTACAAAGACAGGAAGATCCAAATCTCAAATGTGAAAATAATATAAGTCCTCCTATAATACATGAATTAATTCATTGATCTTTTTGGGTTGCGTTAAATACGTCTTGATACGTTAAAAAATTAATTATATATGATATATATTTCGTAGTATGGAATGGTACAAATAGTAATTAATTCTCAATTATATTTTTCTTCCTACACAAAAGGTGGCGCTACAATCGCCATGGTTATGGAACTAGAAGGTGATAATCTTCAACTGTAAATTAAACCATTCATGAAAAAAAATGAATTGTTTTTCTAATTATTTTCACACACAATGCAGCAAAATAATTTAAATATTTTTCTAAATAACAAATGATTTCATCACAAAAAAATGGGAAAAAAAGAGGTACATATTCTCAACAAATACGCATGACATTAAGTACTTCATAATGACATTGATTTACAAAACAACAAACAGCAATATATATATGTATAGATATAGATATCAGTTAAGTAGATAATATTCTTTGACACAGGTTTCGATTGGAAGTTCATTTTAAGTTTCTTCAAGTGCAAACCACACATCAAAGATCGGAGCCCATATGTCTCCTTTCTGCCCATAGAGGGCAGCAGTTATTTATGTTAAATACAGACGATACGAAAAACATCACAAGCGTCACAAGATGGCGGCGATCACAGGATCATTTAAAATCGGTATGACAGAAACGGTGAATATATATATGCATTATTCACAGCGATGGGTGAACTGGACGGCACAAAATACTTATTCATCTACCACACTGTGCATTTCTTCACAGGATTCATGGGTGATCCGAGAGGACAACCGAACTCTCTAGCAAATTCTGGAGTATTCGCCAGTGGACCAATCACCCTGAAAGAAAGAATCAATTAAAAATAAAGAATGAATTTTATTTGTTGTCTTTAGTTTGCAAGGCTAGGTACAATCTGTCAGCTGAATTTTGGATCTCGACGATTATTTCAAAGCATTTATAAAACCTATTAAATTATTCTCTAGTAGAGATTGTGGGAGGTGATGTTGCCTCTGAATAGAACCCGGGTTTAGTTTAGTTTAGTTATATTAACGTCCCGTTTTTAAAGCAACACGAGGGCTATTTTGGGACGGACCTCGTAATTTTGAACCACGCTCAGATGACGAGGATTTCGCTATTTTGAAATTATGTTTAAGTGTGCTTAATTTGTTATTCCAAAGTAAATTAATTCCTTTTCAATAATGAACAGATTATTTAGAATGTAATAATTATATCCAAATTATATCGTAATTGAATTTTTGATATTCTATACATTAATCAATGCGAACTCTATCCCACCAATGCAAATTAACGTTAAAAATTAAAATTTATTATGTATACCTTAACCTTAATTTATTATGTTAAAAAAAACCTTACTTTTGTTTCCTATCTAGATTATTGAGTATATTTCTATTGGCAATAGCGAGGACCAAACTAGCAACCTTAAGGTTCACAGCCCGATAACATAACCACAAGACAAGTTTTTTTTTTTTAGTTTTAGTTATATTAACGTCCCGTTTAAAGCATTACGAGGGCTATTTTGGGACGGACCTCATCATTTTGAACCAAGATCAGATGTCGAGGACGACACCTGAAGTGGCACCCCCTCTCCACACCTCACCAGCGGGAGGAAGTTTGGCCTGACAGATTTACGTGCAAGAGACCCCCTCACACGACGGATCTTCGGTGGAATCGAGTTTCGAACTTGAAACCCTCCAGTTCCGAAGCCGAGACCTTACCACCAGGCCACCGCGGCCCCAATAGAACCCGGCACCTTTGGGTCTGAAGGCCAGTAACATAACCACAGGGCAAAAGCAATTGCTCCTTCCCGTAGATGTTATCTGTCTTATTAAGATATCGCCACAGACTCACCCTCCAGTGAATTGACGAACGATATGCGTTGTTGTTGAGTGGTGATGAATTGGTTTCTTGAGTGAGTGGTTGCTGTGTGTAGCTGTTGTGTCTAATGCCTCCGTACCCATCTTTGTTTGGCGAGCGGATAACTTTTTAGTCACGCCAAGCGTTATGCCGAGTGTGCGTGAATTGTTGCTTCAAGTGAGTGATGACTTTAGTTGCGGGGAGATGGCGCCACATCAATTGTATGAAGGTTGAAGGTTCATTGTACGAGGTCACAATCGTAGGAGGTGATGTTGGCTCGGAATAGAACACGGGACCTTTGGGTCTGAAGGCCAGTAACATAACCACAGGGCAAAAACATGTTTATGTCCCGTAGATGTTATCTATCTTATTAAGATATCACCACAAGATATCTGATGTTATGCAATGCATATTAAAGAATTAAGCAAGTTAACTCATTTAGTATAACATCGACTATATAAAACACAACAACTTTATTAATCGAAACCAAAGTAAACATAAATTTAAAAAGCAATTTCTTGTTGCCAACTCAGAAAAATATACAAGTAAAAATATTTAGATACATCATAAGAAAAAGTGTGGAAATACAGTGAGTCAGCGACGATCATCTTTTTTTAAAATCACTACAAAAAAATCTTGCATTTCCGCTGATGTACATGATACAAAAAATAATACTTCAGTGAATGAATGCGATCAGAATTTAGGCACCCACTTTTAGGCACTTAATCTTATCTTTGACTAATATTAAAATTAAAAAATAACAATTTCCGATATAAAAAGGGCTTTATAAAAATGATTTCAAATTAAAATACGGAATAAATTGAAATCATACTTGAAATTAGAAAGAAAATAGACTTTGATTTTCTGTGATCTTGGATTTATATTGACAAATCAATTTTCTAAAGTCATATGGAGAAACGGACTGAAATATTAATAATAAAGATTAATAAATTTTTGAATAAAAATTTATTAATAATATCTTTAACAGAATAAGTGAGATGCCTCTGCAAAGGAGGAGGAGGTGATGTAAAGATGTACAGATGTCATGGGCTCTATAGTGTACACTCTTTTCCAAGGAGATAAATATAATACATTTATTTTACTTTCTAATATCACATACATAACTTGTTCGGGAATTCTCTGTACAAATTTTAAGGCTTAGTACAGTGTTCGAGCAATAATTCAGCCACGCTCACCACTAGATGGCGCTGTTATGTGACGTCATTTTTAGTGTTGTTTCTGCCTATATATAAATGTGATTTATTCGAATAAAGTTATGCTTAGCTATGCTTAAGAGAACTGTGTGCTGTTATTTTCCCGTCCCAACATATGGTCCGTCGAGCCAGAGCTTGATTTCAACAAGGATTAAGCTAACCGCAGCATTTAATTGAACTAATTATTATGGATGATATATAACAGTCAACGAAGGTTCTTTAAAAACAAAACTGAAGCGTACAGCAGAGCAGCATCGTATTCACCAAGGAAGGTCACAGTCACAACATGGAAGCCATACTTAAACAAAAGAGAATAACTAAAGGTAAGCTTACCAGATTAGTTTCGGAAGTAAATGGTTTGCAATCTCAAATTATTTCTGTTTCCGATATTGAAGTGTATCAAAACAATACCGATGCATTAGTTAATGAAGTAAATAAATTAAATGACGATATTCTTACTACTTGTTCGGATGTAGAATTTGATAAATATGAAAAAGAAATGCATGAAATGTTCTCTAAAATTGATACGTTAAAAATTACCTTAAAAAATGAATTCAGGAAATGTGTTAGGGATAACAGTAGTTTAAATGCATCTCAGAACACGGTTAATACTGAAGTAAATAGTTTAAAACTTCCTCGTATAGAATTACCAGTATTTACATCCAATTACATTGATTGGATTTCATTTCGTGATTTATTTTTAGCAAGCGTAGGAAATAATAACTCTCTAAGTAATTGCCAAAAATTACAATATCTTAAACTTTCTGTTAAAGGTGAGGCAGCAATTTTATTAAATTCAATTCAAATTTCGGATAAGAATTACAAAAGAGCTTGGAATGCACTCGTTGAACGCTATGAAAATGAAACGGAAATCATAAATGCAGCATTAAATAAATTAATTTCCCAACCTAGTTTAAAACATGAATCGGCAACAAGATTACGGAAATTAATTGATACTACTTCACAATGCTTGATACATTAAAAATCCTTAATCAGCCTGTAGAGCATTGGGATACTATAATTATTTTCCTATTAAAAGGAAAACTCGATTCAGAAACGTTTCGCGTTTGGACATTAGAACAAGCAAAAAAAGTAGCATCTTTCCAAGAATTCAAGGATTTTCTTTTAACTCGAGCAAATGCGTTATCGTCATTAGCACTTTGCCAAAAACAAAAAACAGGTGCAATATTAGACGTACGATCTGTTGGCGCCAATATACATCAAAAAATAAATAAATCCGCATTTCCGTCACAGCTAGTTGGGAATATATGTTTATATTGTAAAAGTAATTCTCATTTCGGATTATTTAAATACGATGATTTTTTATCACTTCCTGTGAAAGAAAAATGGCAAATTGTGCATAAATATAAACTTTGTTCTAATTGTTTGAAATCAAACAAAACTCATCCAATTAGTAAATGTCGCACAGGGAACTGCAAACATTGTTCGCAGCCACATAACACATTATTATGTTCCAAAGGTTCAAATGAAAATAAACCTGTAATAGAATTGGAACATGAAATGACTTCTACTGTTAGTAGCAACAACACAATAATTCCAGTAACAAAATGTGTATTATTACCAACTGCAATTGTTTATGTTAAGGATATAAATGGCATTTCACATAAATGTAGAGTACTAATAGACTCAGCAAGTCAGGGTACATTTATTAGGGAAAGTTGTTAAAACTAAAGCGTAATCGTATAAATATAGATGTTGATGGCTTGAGTTCAAAAAGGGTTGGCACAGTTAAGGGTTCGGTTCAGTTGCAAATGACATCTCTATTTTACAAAAATGTCAGTATAACAACCGAGGCATTAATTATTCCCAAATTAACCTTTGACCTTCCACAATTTCAAGTCGATGCATCTGTTTTGAATGCTTTCAGTCAATTAAAGCTGGCTGATATCAACTGCTTCCAGCCTGACCCTATAGATATTTTACTGGGCGCAGATATATTTGCAGAGATTATGTTGAGTGGACATTTAACAGTTCCTGGACATTCATTAACTGCTCTAGAATCGGTCTTCGGATGGGTTATTCTAGGAAAAACGGATATTAATCCACAAATCAGAACATGTACTATTTCATCAAATCACGTGTGCTGCAGTACAGTTGAATATCAGTTAGATAAATTCTGGTCACTTGAGGAGGTTTCAAAAACTAAACCTTATACAGAGGACGAAATCGCATGCGAGAATCACTTTCAACAAACATTCACTCGTAATTTATCAGGCAGATTTGTGGTCAAACTACCCTTTCATGATTCGGATAAAAAAACTTGGATCATCTCGAGATATAGCTGTATGTCGTTTTCTCCAAATTGAACGCCGTCTTCAAACCAACCAATCACTTTCCACTCAGTACCACAAATTCATGCAAGACTATCTACATCTCGGGCACATGGAACCAGTGCCCGAGGAAGACCTTGATGTTCCTGTCGCATCTAGTTTTTATCTTCCACATCATCCTGTTCCCAATAAAACAGGAGACAAGTTTCGTGTTGTCTTTGACGGTTCTGCAAAATCTTCAACTGGTGTTTCACTTAATGACAAATTAATGGTGGGACCACAGTTGCAAAGTGATTTGACAACATTGTTAATTCGCTTTAGAACACACAAAATAGCGATTGCAGCAGACATTGTGAAAATGTATAGGCAAGTTGTATTGGAAGACTCGGATTTTCAAAGAATAGTCTGGAGATGGTCACCAAGAGAGCCAATTCAGGACTTCCGTCTAACAAGAATTGCATATGGCACTGCTTCAGCACCATACCTTGCAGTAAAATATCTTCAACAGTCGGCAATAGAAGAAGAAAACAGTTTTCCTTTAGCGTCCAGGGCAACCATGACCCACTTCTACGTTGATGATTTAATGTCCGGAGCACAGTCAGTTGATGAAGCACTTGAATTGCGTGAACAATTAATGCAAATGTTGCCGGGTGCAGGGTTCATTTTAAGGAAATGGCCATCGAATAGTGGTGAGTTTTTGAAATCAGTAACTCCAGATTCGCAATTGACAAATGCATGTTTGAACATTGACACTGATGTGACAATCAAGACCTTAGGTGTTCTCTGGAATCCGGCAGCTGATGCATTTCTCTTTCAAGTCGATTTAGCACCTCTTGAAAGTGCCTTAACCAAGCGAACACTTCTTTCCACAATAGCAAAGACTTTTGATCCTGTACCTGAGCAAAAATTGTGTAGCATTCAATCAACTGCTACACTCAGCGACTCAGTTGAAGCAAATGACTTGATTAAACAATATTCATCTCTTGTTAAACTTAAACGTATAACAGCTCTTTGTTTAAGATTTATTCATAATTGTAAAAATGTAAATGACAAGATAACTGGATTCTTAAAAACTGATGAACTTAATAATGCTATGTTTGTAATAATTAAGTTAGTTCAGTCTATTGAGTTTAATAGTGAGATCAATGCACTTAAAGCTAATCATCATCTGTCTTGCAGAATCTAAATTTTGTCACTAAACCCATTTTTGGATGCTTTGAGTATACTCAGGGTGGGCGGTCGTTTGCGTCATGTGACTATCGCATACGATCAAAAACATCCCATCTTATTGCCAAAAAGACATATGTTCACTGGTCTCATTGTTAGACATTATCATGAAAATTTATTGCATGCTGGTTCTCAACTTGTTCAATCCTGTATTCAACAACAATTTTGGATTATAGGTGCAAGAGACATAGTTAGAAACATAATTAGAAAATGTGTCAATTGTTACAAATTTAGAACATCTATGACTAACCAAATGATGAGTGACTTGCCATCCACTCGCATTTCTCCTGCCCCAACATTTATGCGTTGTGGTGTAGATTATGCAGGTCCGTTCCAAATTAAAGCAGCTAAGGGACGAGGCTCAAAATCATTCAAAGCATATATAGCTCTATTTGTCTGTTTCACCACTAGAGCTATTCACATTGAGCTGGTCACTGATCTTTCAGCAGATGCATTTATCGCTGCTCCCAAACGGTTTGTTTCTCGTAGAGAAAATGAAGTGACATTTATAGCGATTGTGGTTCTAACTTTGTTGGAGCTAAACGTAAATTGATGGAGTTCGAGAGACTTGCAAAATCAAAATGTTATAACGAAAACGTTAACAAATTTTTGTCTAATATAGGTATTAATTGGCATTTAAATGTTCCAAGTGCTCCACACATGGGTGGACTCTGGGAAGCGGGTATAAAATCTACAAAATATCATTTAAAACGTGTTATTGGTGATGTAAAAATAACACATGAAGAATTTGAGACACTTTTAACTCAAATTGAGGCTTGTCTCAATTCCGGACCCATAACCGCCTTATCATGTGATCCCAATGATTTATCAGCCTTAACCCCTGGTCATTTCCTAATTGGCAGATCATTAACAAGCATTCCTGAGCCAAATTACATTGATACCAAACTCTCCTACCTTAACAGATGGCAAATTATCCAGAAAATGGTTCAGCAATTCTGGAAACGTTGGCATAAGGAGTATTTGTGTCGATTACAACAAAGACCAAAATGGCTATTACCCACTAAAAACCTTCAAGTTAATGATTTGTGTTTTTTGAAGGATAACTTGCCTCCTACAAAATGAAAAATGTGCAGAGTTATTGAATTACACACTGGTGCAGATGATAATGTTAGAGTTGTAACTGTCAAAACATCAGAAGGCATATTTAAAAGAAATATTACTAAACTGTGCCAGTTACCAATTTGAAAAACTTTATATCTGTAGCCAAACAGAATTCAAAGCATTTAATATTGTCTATATGTATTTTAAACAATTTATTTAAGTCATATTTATTCTGTGTATTTTATTGTATTTGCATTATGTATGAATATTGAAATATTATTTCAAGGTGGGCGGCATGTTCGAGCAATAATTCAGCCACGCTCATCGCTAGATGGCGCTGTTATGTGACGTCATTTTTAGTGTTGTTTCCGCCTATATATAAATGTGATTTATTCGAATAAAGTTATGCTTAGCTATGCTTAAGAGAACTGTGTGCTGTTATTTTCCCGTCCCAACATACATAACTCTTTGTCTTTATTAAAAAGGAAGAAATGTTATAGTGAGGCATAAATAAACAGAGGAGAAATGAAAGAGAAATGGAATTATTGGTTGATTCTGTTGCTAATAGAAGGCAGTAGGTGGATAGTACGATGGATTGAGCATGAAGGACTAGTTATTGTCTGTCCACAGCAAGAACTCTGCTAGACTATGGTCTACGTTTACGGCGTGCGTCATAGAAACAGGCTTCGGTAGAGAAGATCCATTTTTAATGGGTGGTATCGGGCGGAATCCGTAGCAATAAAAAAAACTTGTTGCTCATTCGTCTTCTCGCTTTAGTATTTAGATCTTTATATCCGCTTAGCTTACGACATTTATATTTTATTAATCTTATCTTTGGCTAATATTAACGGCATTTCATTATTTAATTTTTTTTTTGTCTCTTAAATTTTGATATCCTTTAAAATGTCTTTTCGATTTAAGAAAGGAGAGACTTTAAAATCACAAGCAAGCAAAATTGTGCAAAATGTTGCAGAGTTCACCTTCCACCAAAGGTGAAAATCACTGAGCATAATGATTTTCACCTTTGTGATTTTTGTTAAAATTGGTTTTCAAATATCGAATGTACTAATACATAATATCGCAGTTTGGCGCTAAACGTGCTAACGCAAGAGCTTTTAATGAATTTCTACCTCCGCCAAATGAACTCTTCCCACAGTAATCTGTTTTTATAACGCCCGCCATAAAAGACGATCGTCTAGCAGAGTTCGTGTCGTGGACAGACAGTACTTGGCCATTCCGATCTTGAAATTAATCAAGGCTCGACTTTTTATGGGATATCAGAAGTTTTTTATAAATGCTAATCCATTTAGTTCATATAAGGATCTTGTTGCACGAATATCTGTAGCTGCTGCGTACGTGCCCGAAATGCTTGGTGTTAGGAACTACAGTGTCTAAGGAATAAGAGGTGCTGTGTATTTTCGCTTTCATTTATATATATTGCATCTCTTTCTTCTGAAATACATCGTGTAGTTCAGAGAATTCTGGACTTTTCTCATAACAAGGAGTAATATGATACGCAGGCCAGTTGCAAGGAGTGAGTTCTCGGCACCTGGTATTTATGAACTTGTACGCAAATTTCTCCACTGCCACTGTCAAGCATATATCAATTTTGAAAAGCTGGTGTGAACATTGCACTTGTCATCAAAGTTTGTCAATAAATACTTTATCTTTTCTTTTGATCTCTTATTTTCTTTGCCTCTTATAGTGTCTATAGAACTCTATGCATTCTTCTGTAATTGTTAAAGTATCCGGTACAAATTCTTAAAATATATATCATGAATTCAATCTCACTCCATATGAAGATTAAAGGAACAAAACACTTGGTCTTAAACATTATTTATCCTTGTAGCGCTGTTATCCAAGATAGAATGATGTAGAGGACTTCGTCTTTGATTTGTGATCAAGATATAAAATTAAAAAAAAAATGTTTGAAAATAAGCCTTTAAATATCCTCAAAATGAGACATCAAACCAATCGAAAAATAAACAAATGCATTTTGGCTCAGCATAGTGGACACCATAGCTCTTGTGCCAATAAAATCCAAAAACTCCAAACTCCAATCAATCCAATCGAAGTAAATTATTTGAAGGTATTAAAACTATTGCTGTTTTTTAAATGCTTGCACAACAAAGCTTGTATGATCATTATTATTTGAATTTATCATGTTAACTGAAAGTTTTATTTATTCTACTTTCGTATCATTTTTTTTTTTTCTTCTGTCATTTATTTTCCTGTGATACAAAGTTTTAGAGAGATTTTATCCACCTTTAAAGATAATTTTTAATGAGGCCTTACCCTCAGAACAAAACTTTTGAAAGGTTTTATAGATTAAAGGTTAGATAGCTCACAATTGGTTTAAGTTCTTCTAGAAAGGATACTTGAAATCAAGCTTTATTAATATAAGATTCTGTGTGATATCATCAGATTATTTTATTAATTCCCGAAAATTGTAACTATATTTTTGGATATTTCATATTAATAGAGAGTTCAGCAATTGTAAACCAGCATTGCAATGAATTAAAAGAGAATGCAGAGGATTACTTTTGATACTATTGGAAAGAATGAAAAATCAGTTGCATTTATTTACCTGTACGGAGCTGGGCTGTGAGATCCGGTCATTATTCGTAGCTTCAGAACTTCGGGGCGATATTTACCACACCATACCTATTGAGAATAAGATTTTAAAATTATTTTGAATCAGTCATCAAAATTATACAATATATATATATATATATATATATATATATATATATACATCAACATTTCTTTCTTCCACATTTTGCTCACAGATTCTTCAAACATCCGTAAATCTGTTAAGAGATTGTGTTTTTTTGTATTAGTAAATTTTTAAGCCTAAAATCGTTACTTTTTAAATATATTTAAAATGTTGTTTACACTGAAGGTTTATTTTAGACTAAAGAAGTCGTTACGATCAGATTTAATTTCGAAATTTGTAATATATCATTGGAAGCGATGTAAATGCAGTAGACCTGGTTATTGCAATGTTATGTGTTATTTCACTATTTAAAAACTAAATAAGTTTGATGGCGAAATGGTTGGATTACTGCAATTGCCTGACAATACTTTTGTTCCACTTGCTTTAGACATGTCATAAGCCAAATAATTATGAAGTATACTTCGACCTTTGCTAAGTAAAAAGGAATGCCTTACAAAAATAAATAAATAGTTTTTTTCAAATTTTTCATAACAAGAGTAATTACGATAACGTGCTCATGAATAAGTATTTAAGATTTTCAAAATACGTATGCGTATAAAAACAGGAATTAAAGTAGTGAAAAGAATTGAAGCAAAATCTACTTAAAAATATTTTCAAATCAATGAAAAATATTATATATAAAATCAGAGAAAAAATTTAATTCAGATAAAACTGATATGCCAAGAAAAGTTAAATTTTTAAAGGTTTTAAAGTGGTATAAAAATCGGTTTTCGAGACAAAATATGTTCTAGAGATACTGAGGAAAACTCTTCAGATTTTGATTCAATTTTTAATTAAAAATCAGGTTAATTCTGAAAAATCCTTCCTAGAGAGACCCTATTACCTCAACAGGGTCTCGTTGCTAAATTTGGAAGTTCTATTTCTGAAAGATAGACACATTACTGAACCCAGAGGAGTGATTTTAATAGGACGAATCTAGAGCCCCCATTGAATCTAAATCTAAATCCCTATTGAATTGAATCTAAATCTAAATTCCAAGGATGAACTTAGAATTATTGCTGAACCTAAAACAATCGTTGAACGTTGAAAAGTTTTCCTGGAATGAATATAAAACCATAGCTGAACCTAGAGCGATTTTTCTAGGATGAACTTAAAACCCTCGATGAACCTAGAACGATTCTTATATGGGGAACCTAAAACATTTATTGAACGTTGAAGAATTTTTCTAGGTTAAATTTAAAACCTTCCTTGAGCATAGAACGATTTTTCTAGGTTGAACCTAAAACTATCATTGAATATAGACTAATTTTCCGAGAATGACACTGGAACGATGCTGAACATACAGCAAACGATGAACGATTTTTGCCTCATAAACGACGTATTACTTAACTTACAAATATTATGCGAGCTTAAAAACCTCTTTTCTTAAAATGTTATAATTGAAAACTATTTTTTGTTCAAAAAAATGCACAGTTGAAATAAAAATAAGAAAGAGTTCAAGTACATTAGCGGCACTAATCCAGAAGAGCTGCGTTGGCGTGTATTTGATTCCGGGTAAGAAGTCTTCGGCTCCGTGGTCCTGAACCCACTGCAGGTAGGCCTAAGAACAATAACAAATCAAATGTAGAATCAATTTATTCAAAATGGAAGATTTATTTTTATTAAAAATGTAAATGTGTAAACAGCACGCACTAAAATGATTTAATTTCTTATTTAAGAAATATATTAGTACAAGTGTTTCAATTATTATTTTAAAAAAGAATGATCCTTACTAAAACATACTACGAAACTCTTTTACAAATAATACCTAAAAAAAATGTTTGAAATTTTGTAAAATGTCATATCATATCACCATTTTATTTTGAAATGATACAATTAATTGTTTTTCAAAAATTTTAGCGTCATGTTACAAGGGCTGTTGATGTGAAAAGGTGCGAAACTACACTGTGGGTATAAATGAAGATTTGATTTAAGGCATACACCATGGGCCTAAGCTCAACAATCCCATTGATCACCGCGCTGAAGGATTCCTTGTTCCCAGAGTTCCTGTGGCCGTGAGGAGACTCTGTCCTACACAGAGTCCTTGATTTCACCGTCCGAGTTTTAGAACTTAACTTTCAGATGTTTTTCAGGGATCAAAAACATGAAAATAGTACAGTGTTATGTCTGGGTTGTAGGATGGATGGTCAAGCTGCTCCCTTATGAACTTGGCCAGTATCGCGTGTGTGACCCTGGAGACTAGTGGACGCGCGTTATCATGGAACAGAACCACACCCTCGGTGAGTAGCCCCGGTCTTTTGTTCTTATGGACTCACAATACACATCGGAGTCAATGGTTTTTCTGTGCTCAAGGAATTCAACAATCATCAATTCTTATCGTCGTATCGTCAATTGGACGGTTTTCTTTTCTGCGCATGCTTTGATCTACTCCGGAAATTAAAATCTCATCCCTAGATGTCTCGCTACGTTCTCTCATTGCGGCATAGGCGAATATGTTAATGATTACGTTGATTCGTACTTTTTCATTTGAATATCCTTTGTAAATAATGGCATTTTTCTTAAAAATATTTTGAATAGGTAATAATTTTAATTCAGACATAAATAAAACTTTTAGTTAGAAGCCTTC
This sequence comes from Argiope trifasciata, assembly GCA_026543055.1. Lineage (NCBI taxonomy): Eukaryota > Metazoa > Arthropoda > Arachnida > Araneae > Araneidae > Argiope > Argiope trifasciata. The sequence continues at coordinate 444,900 of JAPMOQ010019520.1, read as the reverse complement.
ATATTTCCATTTCTAATTTTTTTTATATGAGAAATTCATAACTTCTAGAAATATACATGAAAATTTATTCAGCTCTTTGCTAAGATTTTGGTAAATTAGATGCATAGCGCCTAAGTTTCTCGATTAATTTGGTTCAGACATGTATATTGGTTGAAAAAAAAAACCTATTTTTTTATTGTTTCTCTTCATTTTCATGATTGAATTCTGAAAGTAACTTTAAAAGTTATAATAGAAATTTTAAAAATTCTAGACTCTCTCTCTTTTGGGCCGCGGTGGCCTGGTAGTAAGATTTTGGCTTCGGCACCGAAGGGTTTCAGGTTCGGGATTCGATTCCCCCGACGAACCGTCGTGTAAGGGGGTTTATTGCACGTTAAATCTGTCAGGCCAAATGTCCTCACGCTGGTGTGGAGAGGCGGATGTCAAGTGTCATCCTCGTCATCTGACCGTAGTTCAAAATAACGAGGTCTGTCCTAGAGCTGCTTTACAACGGGATGTTGATGTAACTAAACTCTCCCATTCTTAATGTTTAAATTTAATAATATACAGTGTAGATTATTACGATCTGTGCAGAAAGAAACAGGACTTAAGTTTTCAAGAATATATCTTAAATAATCTCATTCACAGACCTAGCAAACACTAAGGCAAGACAAGACATTCTCGTGCACAGCTTAAAAATGCAGTATCAGATCTCATTCTAATTGCAATGCGCAATGCATTATGCGATGGCATATGGAATAGCCTTAGCTGGCAGCGCCATCTAGTATCCAAAAGAGAGGATAAGAGTTATGTAATTGTTACGCAATTAAATTTTATATTATAATTAATTTAATTTTAACAATGAACAATTAAAATATTAAAATAACAAAATTATATACTATGTGCAATGAAAATAATTTAGATTTTGAGTATTTATTGAATTTTAAAGCACCGAAAATTCAAGTAGAATAGAGGAAAATTTATTGATTAAATTTTCTGAAGTGAGTAAGATTAAAAAATAATCTATAATGTAATTTTCTATCTATATAAAAAATAATAATAAATTCTGAGTGTATTTATAAACATTCCCTTCAACTTCAATATCGCAAAAGAAAGCAATTTGAAAAAGTACAGATGTTATTTCCAGGAAAAATCGTTTGGTTTATGTAGCAGACAACAATTGTCAGCTCGAAATATAGTCTTTTATGAATATCATCTATAAAACCGCCCACAAAATGACTCTACAAAGTTGTTTGAATAATAAATAAGGGTTTTCGTACCCTAAATGCTTCTTTGATGCCACCGTTGTCTGCTATGTTTTCGCCTTGCGTGTTGATGCCATTCACCTGCAAGAAAGAAAAAAAGCAAAACTAAGCATGCATATCGATATGCTCTTCTCGAAGTACTACTTAGGGTATAAAAGGTTTATGATAAAAAAAGAATTAAAATTATTCTCCTGCTTCTATCTATTCATCAATACTTATTAATTTTTTTTCAAAATATAATATAAAAGCAACATTGATAACCAAATATGTATCTTTAACTTCATTTTTTAGTCTTTATACTTCATTAATTATTTTAAGTTTTAAAGTAATAAATATGCTGAAGATTCTTGAATATATATATTCTGATTACTTAATTATTTAATATCCTCCAAAAGTATCTCGAATCAATTGCTCGTATTATAAAATTTTTCAATTTTAAGGGGGGAAAACTTCCGAAAAGAAATCCTTCTAAAAATTGAAACATCATTCCCTTCTAAATTTATTATATATACTGATACTAAAAGTAGTATGGCAGCTCATAAAAATGTGTTATCTTTTAGTTCAATATATCTTGGACATATATAATTCTCTCAAAGATAATTTCATAATTGAATTCTGTTGGATTCCTGGGTATGTAGGAATTTTGGGAAATGGAAAGAGCTGACAAGGCAGCAAAAAGCTCAGCCCTGTTGAAAGAAAATTTGTTCCATTTCCCGATGCATTACAAGCAATAAAAAAATAATACAAAATGAATTCTGGCAATCTACTTGGGAAAAAGCATCTACGAATAAACTATTTCAAATACAGCCATCTGTCAAATGTTTCAAAAGTAAAACTCTGCCCAGAAAGAAAGATGTCATTGTCACAAGACTTCAAAAAGGCCACACCTTTTTGACCCAAAAACATCTTTTGCATTTTGCTCATGCACCACTTTGAAATAAATGCAATTTTGTGGTGGTGGTGGTAAGACATCTGGTCTAGTGGAACTAGACCAGATCCATGAGATTAAAAATTTCCAAAAAGTCTAAAAGCAGATGTGAACTTTTCACAGCTTCTTCACTTGAAAACCCCAGGCATTTCAAAATGTGCAGAGGGCAAAATGGAGCATTGTTGCATTTGAGACATGATGGATGTTTTCTTTCACCGTCTTTAAAATTCATTATCTAATTCAAGGGGCCAGTAGAAAGTCGAGACAGTGTCGTCTGATGTACTCCGGAGCCCTTAAACGTCTTGGCGGCTCCGGGATGTCTCTGAGAGTACCAAGTGGTCTCCAGACCAACAGAAGCTGTCAAATTTTCCCCTTCACCATGCAACTTTGTTTTAAAGGTTAAGCATATTCTATGAGAATGACAAAATTTTAGTACACGACGACTTGGATCGACTGTTTTTATTTTACTTAACTGACATTTTAGGAGATAACCCTTATTCAAATATTTTTGCCTTTTCTAAAAGATATTCATAATTTATATCAGATTTAATTGTATTTACTTTCCATAGTATGCCTTAAATTTCAACTCAAAAACTATGTTTAACTAATATTTGTCTCAGAATGATCAGGTCTGGTCCTTGCTCCATAAAACCAAACAACCAATCCAAAAAAAATTATTATTATTTAAATATTTTAGTTTTCTAAGTTAGTAAACTAGAAAGGTTCATTGCTCATAGTTTGTAATTCAGCTTCGCTTACTTGCAGTCCAACCTCTCCAACTGAATAGTTTCCGTACTGATCCACGATGCACTGGGCTCGGTCTCGGAAAGTTAAATCGGTTTCCGGTTCCCACCAGTTGATGTTGTTGCCGTCTTTATCAAATTGTCGACCTGAAATGCAAATTAATACATAAATATAATTTCTTGTAAAATCATGCCTGATTCTAGAATCTCTCTTATCAAACTGACTTGAAGTTACAGTATACAACAGAATTTGATATATTAGACCCTGCGGCCTCTAATGGAGTTGAGGAGGAAAAAATATATATAAAGAGAGATTATCCAAGTTTATCGTTTGTAAGTTAAAACAGTTGCAAATGAAGTCTAGGATTTCAAAATTTTAAATTTTTTTAATATTGTAGGGTTAAAATTGTAACCTAAAGCGCATGACTTTTTTTTACTGGTTTTGACTAGTTATATGCAAATTAAGACAATTATTTTTTTTAAAAAATTAAATTTCTTTTTTTATGAAATTTTCTCAGTGTCACCAGTTACATTATAACAATTCTGTAATTAAAAAAAAAGTTTTTTAACCCTATTTAATAATAAAATTATTTTTTTAACTGCCATCTTGGGTATTTTTTCAAGTTTCCAGTTGAATTTAAGTACTATTATTGCAACATATCAGTATTTTTTTACAAATATTTATATCAAAGGCATTTAAAAAAGGATTTCCAAATACTCATAGTTGCCCTTTGGATCAATAATGTGAAACTTATAAATGAAAATTAAAACTTGTAGCCAAATGCTCTATAGGGTTAAAAAATAGCGATTTAAAATTTAGTTTTTTGTTATCATTAATAAATATTTTATTTTCTGTGTTCAGGGACAGTTTTCAGATGGAAATGTTCTGCGTAAGATTTCAGCACTCAAGAGAAAGAGTAATTAAGTGTAAGTAATCTGTTAAAAAAGTTACATCAAGGATCCTTAACTCTGCTTTGCGATTCCAAGTGAATCACACATAAGTATGAAAAAATCTGTCCACTTTTCATAAAAGACATATTTTATTCGATTGTTCCTTCATTTTAAAGTATTATTACTTGAAAACAATCTTGTCTTATAATAGAAGATTAAAATTAACCATTACATTATTTTTAATTAGATTTTTATTATATGTATTCTCAATAGATATTATAGTTCCTTTTTTTTTCGTTTTTCAAATTTTGGGTTATATAAAGATTTTTCTAGTGGAAAGGGAACCATAACAATAAAATATAATATTGTACCAAATATAAAACCAAGTTTTGATTATTTTATGGGTATCATGAAAACTTTTCAGGAAATGTTAAGAATTTAAGGAACTCTGCGTAAATTAATGAGATGGGACCAAAAGTTTTTTTAAAACACAACTTAGAAACTTCTAAATTAAAATTTACTTTTTTGTTTAGAAATCTACTCTAAAATTTTGTTTAGTTTCAAATTTCTCAGGCAAAGAAAGGACCAGGTTTTCTCTGCAGATGTAAATATTTCTCCGATACGGACAATTAATTAATAATTTCAGCAATTTATTATTGAAAAAGAGATCCGTACCATAGAACCAAACCACAGCGGAGACTAATTACAAGAGAGCGACAGGTAAATTAAGGCTAATTGGTGTTCTCGAAAATGATGAAGCTAAGATGATAGTAACAGTTTTAATGGAAACGATTAAGATTCTGTTTAATATCCCGGATTTCTAAAGAATAGATATCTTGACGTCATATATCGGAAATATGAAATCGAGGTAGAATGAACACCATGCCGGCGACCTGGTATAGGGGTAGCGCACTGGCCCCGTTATTTGGGCGATCCGGTTTTGAGCTCCGGTTCGGGCATGGTTTCTCCTCTTGTCATGGTGCTTCCTTCTTGTTGAATTTCCGAGGTGGCCTGGTAGTAAGGTCTCGGCTTCGGAACCGGAGGGTTTCAGGTTCGAGACTCGATTTTACCAAAGAACCGTCGTGTGAGGGGGGGGGGTCTCTTGAAAGTTAAATCGATCAGGCCAAACGTCCTCCCGTTGGTGTGGTGTGGAGAGAGGGGTGCCAGTTCAGGTGTCGTCTTCGTCATCTGACAGTGGTTCAAAATGACGAGGTCCGTCCAAAAATAGACTTCGTGTTGCATTAAACGGAACGTTAATATAACTAAACTAAATTAAACTAAACTCTTCCTTGTTGAAGTGTGTCAATGCTCCCCCTGTAAAAAGGGATTGTGCAAGCGAGAGTGACGCATGACGTAGGCTAAGTCGTACTCTTTGCTCTCCTTTGGAGCTACTGGAAGAAACGAGAGACTTTAACTCGGCTTAAATGTCTGACAGATATGTCAGTGAGCTTGTAAAGTACCATAAGTCACAACAACATAAACGTCATCCATCTTAGGGTGATATCAGAACGAAATGTTTGTATTTTATGAATTAAATAAATGATCTCCTTAATCTTTATTTCTACTTGAAGTTTTCGTAAGATTTTAAACCCTTTACTGCGATTAAACGTTCAGTGTTTGTTAATATAAAATGAATGTGAAGTCAAGTGCTTTTTAACGGAATTAAACGATTCAGAATATATTATTTTCTTATTTTTTTCCTTTATTAATAATGAAATATTTGCAAAGATGTCATATGTTTTGTTTTTATGTAAACATTTAGTTATATCAATTTAATTTCTTTCAAACTGTAAATCTATTGCATTAAAAAAAAGTAATTCAGCAATCATACCTCTGTCATCAAAACCATGAGTAATTTCATGTCCAATAACAAATCCAATAGCTCCAAAATTCAAGTAACTGAAAGAAAAATTTTCAATTATTATACACGCACGGAAAATTATAAAGTAATTACAAAATGAAAAATTAAAAAGAAAAAATATTTATATATAACGGATTGGATTGAATGGGAATCTAACGTGGGACATTTTGATTCAGAGCCACGTAAAATAACCATTCGACAGAAGCGATCACTAGTGTCTAGGGTTTGTTTGTTTGTGGGGCTTATTAAAATATCACTATAAACATCTATATAAATGCTCTTTCATGTGAGTAATTAGCTTAATTCTCATTTCTTCATAAGTAAATAAAATCTAGGAACTTATACTTTGCAGGAATTGAAATTCCTGAAAGATTTATAACATTAAGATCTAATTTTAAAAATGTATGTGATTTAAATTTTGAGCTTTGACAAAATAGCTATATCTATCTAGCACAACATAAAACCGTATCCTTAAGATTTTATTCAGAAAATGCAATTATAAGCTTAGATTTCTAAATAATTTTTAACTGGGAAATTATTTATTATTACATACTTTGGCCTGTCCTTGTCAAAAAATATCCCTTGCAATATACCTGCCGGGAATTCTGTAAAATAAAAATTTAATTAATAATGAATAAAACCAAGTGAATTGCAGTTCATGAGTTGATTTCTTAAATGAAAGATAAAGAAAACGAAGCAGCTTACCGATGCTATTTTCAATTGAATTATAGAATGCATTCACGACAGCTGCAGCTGATCGTTTCTTCCAGCTGAAATTTTATGTCATATGAGAAGAATTCAAAGAGCAATGAAAAATAAACAATAACATCTATTTCAACTAATTAATTTAATTTAATGCAATACGGAAATTAAGTTTTTAGGAAAATAAATGGAAAGAAAAAGTTTTCTTGATTTAAGATTTAAGAAAAGTAATTTTTAAACTTAAATTATTGAAATATAAAATGACTTTTGCTTTAGAATCAAATTAATTGTTATCTTAATTCTTTTCATTGTATGTATGCTTTTTTTATTTACTTTTGCAAGACAAGATGAAAAAGAATTCATACATATTAATTACCAAATAAAAAAATAAAAAAGGTGGTGGGGGGATTTATTGCATGTAGGCACGTGCAATATATTGGTATTCATTAAAATATTAATAAAATAAATATTAAATAAAATATTCATTAAATAGTATTGGTTTTCATTAAAATAAAATTATATTAGAAACAAGTCTTCAAGAAAATTGTTTAGGAAATAAAATCTTAATCTTCATAGTATAAAGCAGTGGTGGGGAAACTTTTTTTAAGACGGGCCATTTGTAATAACTAGATGATCGTAGCGGGCCAAAGAATAATGCTTAATTGTTAAAAAATTTATGTGTTCTATAAACATATACATATATTATTACATACACTTATTATTTTAATAGTAAAAAAGCAAAAGGTAAGTCACATTACGAAGTAAGAATACGTTCAAACATTCTCGCGACAGTACTCTTAAACGGGCCGGATTAAACTTTTCCGCGGGCCGTAATTTCCCCATCACTGGTATAAAGCGTTTTAATGTTTGGCATATTTCTTTAATGTGTCCGTTTTCCATTTCCTTAATCCTTTCTAGTAAGATTTAATAAGGAAACGTGCGCGAAATTTCCATTTATTTTTATTTAAGAAAACTCAGTTTATTTCCTAATTTTTACATATTTCTATTTAAAATTGTGTTATTAACATGGATATAAAAGTTATTCGTAAGTTCATATTAAATACCTCTTCAAAAATATCTAATGATTTTGGATTCGCGAATACTTTTACCTTTTGCGCCAGACACTCTCATAAATTATTTTTACTTCTAGCACATTATCAAATTCATTCTGACGATGTGCTTACAATTCCATAGCATTTACAGAAATCACGTATTAGTCTTTCAACATGCTTACGATTTCTTGGTAATATTTTACTATTATGCATTTCATTATATGTATCAGGTATATATATGCGTATTTCTTCTGGTTCCCAGATGCTTCTTTCTGAATCATCCCAATGATTTTGATCTTCATGATGTGCACAATTATGATTAGTTCCTGTGTTCACTTCACAGAATGTTTTTTCTTTAGTAAAAAAGATGTTAACGCTAACTGCTTATAAGAATGAAATCCACTAACTAACAGCAATATCGTCGTAACTTGTACCAAGACAAACTAACGGTAAATAATACGATAGAGAGCTATGATATCAGCATAAGTGACAAAAGTGCTGCCTAATACAGTTCACTGGAAATTTTAAACCGAATTTATTATCATATTTAACAGTAACTTTAGTCATGTGACGAGTATAGCTCGTTATTTTGCTATATGGTATGAAAAAACAATGACGAGCAATGCTCGTCATTTTACTGGAAGGGGTTAAGGAATCTATGGCTTTGAGCTGGTCTTGGCCTCGCCACTAAAGAGCTCCAGTTTCGAAATCCGACTACTCTAAGGATCTATCATGCATGTAACATGGACATTACTTAAGAGTTCAGGAACCAAATATACTCCAATTAATGTGGCGTGGAAGCCTGGAGAGAAGAGTTTCAGCTCCGGTGCGTCTTTGTCATCTCCGAATAACTTTTTTGCAAACGAATGCTTAATATAATTAAACCAAACATTCTAAAAATTTGAAGAACTAATAATAATAATAAATCATCTTCATCGTAGCATGCACATTATTTTTGAATTTTTAAATTTCTATATGCATTCAGAAAATACATTACGCCTTCTTCTCAGCGTAATTTTATCATATATTCAGACAGTATGAGTGCTTTGGAAACGCTTACTTATTTTCAGAACCAGATGCATCCAGTGGCTTTCCAAATTTTATCTAACTGGCTACTATTACGAAACAGGGGTTTAATATTCTTTTTTGCTGGGTCCTGGGCCATGCGGGGCTGATTTCGCAGCTAAATCTGCATCAACATTTCTGTCACAGTCACTCCCATATTGTGATGCTAAAAGGTCACTTGTACGCCAACATTTTGCTACTTGGCAAGAATCATGAGATCTGCAGATCCACAATAAATTGGATTCAATAAAACCCAGAACTGATCTGTGGTCTGTTCACTCAATACGAGAGTTGGATGTCAAATTGACTCACCTCCGTATAGGGCATACTCGTTATAGACATAAATACCTCATTTTTGGCGAGGTGGCTCCTAAGTGCCCCACTTGTAGTGTGGATTTTTCCATTAAACATATTTTGATCGAGTGCCCGTCATTTAATTCATCCCGTTTTCACTTTTTTAACTCATCGTCATTAACATTACAAGACCTGTTGGTTGAAAAATTCCACCCAAACATTTAAATTTTTTTTAATCCATTGGCATTTACAATAGTATTTAACTTCCGTTCACGCTTGACTTTACATTGCATGAGGGTAAGGCCTTTATCGCATCTTTGTTTCATTTACCTTTTTAACCTTGTACGTATTTGAGCTTTTATGTTTGGTATTTGTATATTGATAATATTCTGCTTTTATTTTTATCATGTGTGTTTTATGTAATTTGGTCTATAATTTTACCATTTGCTTGGCGCAGCATGATCAAGTGCTAATCTACCAACCGATCAACCAGCATTCAGAAAATACATGTAAAAAGAGTTCATACTTTTTACTATCGCATGACTGTCAGAAAAGTCATTAAACTCTCTACTGAATCTAAAAAGATATAGATTAAAAGAAAGAATATAGATTAACTCAAAATGAAGAATACTGATCGCAAATACAATATTCGTAAATACAATATTGTGTCAACGAAAAACATATGACAGAGAAGTGCCAAACACTTACTCTCCTTTGACGTTTGGTTTTCTGAGTTTGGAGAGTACGTAGTCAGTCGCCCATTTTCTTAAAATTCGCACGTTTTCAAAGTAGCTGGTTGAATTCAAATGAAGCTAGGATAAAAAAGATTTACAATGACATATAGAATATATAGATTCATATTAACACACACACACACACACACACACACACACACACACACATATATATATATATATATATATATATTGCTAATGATAAAACAATAGTATTTATGGTAAAAGTGACGAATTCAGCTTTAAAATAATTAAACTCTGTAACTATCACTCTAATCTTCACTCTAAAATTTTCAAAAATTTTATATTTTCACAATTTAATAAAATTAAAACAATTTGTAACGACAAAATTTCATTTATAAAAGCAACAAATAGTTTTATTAAAAATTTAAACAATAATGATTTTCCCTCAAAACTACTGCAATATCAATATTTTAATTTAAAAAAAGAAATGATGAAATATTAGTAAAAGGTATTAGGTAAGTATTAAGTGCTCAGAAACTACATTTTTTTTTTTTCTCTGCCTGACACAGTATTATAATTGGAATGGCAGTTGGCATGATATGGTGAGATTTCTTCTCCTGTTGCTAGTATGTTCTTTCTCTTTTTGTTTACTTAATTAATTTATTGGGTGGTTCATTTTAATTTTGGTTGAATATTCTTATGTAGTTTTATTTTATATATTTTTGTTTTATTTGGTGATGTTTTTAATGTTGCTTTGTTTTTGTGTTTTTTTTTCTGTTAAACTTGGTATGTCTCTTGCCTTAATTTTCGGGTCACGAGGGGTCAATACTGTTGGACATTGTCCTATGCCTCACAGAGAAAATCAATTATTTTGAATCCTGGTTTGAGGGTGACCTTTGAAGAAGTCTTCAGGCCAGATTCTTTTTCTATTGGTTGTAGTTTTGATTCAGTTGTATTCCTTTTTACTAAGCAAATTATTTGAGGATAAGCAAAATCTTCAAACTAAAAGAAATTTGGAAAGAAAAAAATAAATTAATCATTTGAAGAGTTCATCAGTTCGAGGTTGTAGATAGGCTGCTTGTTATCTGATTTTGTTTCCTTTTTGTGTTTTTTACTTTTGCCTACAGATTGCATAAATAATTTTGAATCCCCCTGTTCGTAAATCTATACATATATTCTATGCAGATAAATAGATAAGGATAAAATATTTAAAAATATTTTATTTTCACTTTGTTGAAAATGTTTTTTAACTACTAGTTTATTATGGGAACCTACTAAGTCAAAAAATTTAGTCTAAATTACTAAATTATAATAATACATGTATACATAATATACATGTATTATTATAATTTAGTAATACATAATTATAATATGTTTCATTGTAGGTTGGGTATGTCATAGAAATACTTTATGATATACAATAGTTAAATAAAATTGAATTTAAAAAGCAACAGTTTTAACTTTAAAAAAATTTTGAGTAAGGTGTTAAACCAAAATATAGATGCATTGCAAACAAATATGTAATGCGTGCTTTGAAAATAATAATAAAAAATTATATTGATACTTACGCCATCATAAATTTCAGCTACTTTCCATTCTTCCAACAGTTCATTTGGATAACCAATATATGTTGCCATGTTTTCAGCCTAAAAAAAAAGAAGAAAATATTACTTTGATTGCAGCCATGTACTTTACAGAAGAAATTCGATTATGTTGATTAAAAAATCACAAATTATCCTAGTTTTCAGAGTTTTATTTGAATTTCTGACATTTTTTGGTAAAAGGTAATGCAGCATTCATGGCACTTAAAAGAATAATTCTTGAAAAAATAGGACCTTGATGATTTAATATATATTATACACTATCAGAGTAAAAGACAAATATTTTAGGAGTATTTAATAAGTTAGTGCACTTAATTTTAAACACAAAAATAAAAATTGCAATAAGACACGGTATAAATAAGTATTGCCACATTTCTAGGTTTCGACATAATACCAACCACGGTTAAGCATATGTCTCAGTACTGGATCAGTTTTAAAATCCAGGTCTCAGGCCTGTTTGAGGATCTTCTGATCTTGTTCCTTCTGACAATCGAGGTCACACTGACATTATAGGTAATGAATCTGCCGATGCTGCAGCAAAGACAGATTCCACTTCTTTACAACGAGTTATTCCATTCACTGATTTCAAACCACATACTTCACATACTTACCACATATTTTTTATTTATGGAAAGAATCATGGTATTTGCAGATTTCTAATAAACTGCATTCTCTACAGCCTGACATTATTCGGTGGCCTGTAGTTACAGTGCGCGAGCTGGGCATCAAATTGACTCGGCTTCGCACTCGTTTCACACATAAAAATCTTCTATTCGGTGAGAGATGCCCAGTCTGCATTGCATGCCATAATAATTTGACTGCCATTCATGTTTTGTCTGAATGCCCAATTTTTGATCCCCATCGATTGCGTTTATTTGGTACATCCTCTTCAAATATTCTTGGGAGAACATCCCCATCCAAATATTTTTACTTTCTTCAAAGAAATTGAATTTTTTCATCTAATTTAACTAGTTTTAACTCCATATTTCTTAGTCTTTTTAATTTTTACTTTAACTTTTTAGAACTTCACTGTATAATTTTTATCTTTAACCATATGTTTGGTGCAGCATGGCCTGATATGGTTCTTGTTCCACAAACCCCTAACTAATTATCTGTCAATCGAGGAAACTCTTCAAGGGTTCAAATTGAAGAAAAGGCGTGAATTTTGGCATTTTGTGCAAGATAAAAGTGTCCGGTTTTTTTCTGGCAACGGGTTTCATCTCTCGTGGAAAAATATAAAATTCCGTCTGGGTTATTTTGGAGAAACTACCATACTACCCAAGTTTAGAGCCTTTGGATTTTTACCTGCTTCTATCCATGACGAGGCAGAAGTTTGACGCTGACTTAAACAGACCATGCGACAGCTGCTTTGCTCTCAGTCGACGTACGTTCTACGAGATCGAATTTTTACAGCGATATATCGTCGAGACACATGTCTCATGATGAATGGTAGTTATGTCAAAAAGTAAAAATTTAGTAACACTTTCGTTTTCATTTCATTTTGAAATTTATTGCATTTTCATTACCGCTCCAAAATAACGCTCCTTAGTTATTGATTTCTCTCTTTGTTATGTGCATCAAGAGAAATTTTTCTAAGATTTAGGTAAGTTTCTTTATCTAATAAGTAAATCCAATTGCTACTCTATAAAATATTTCGTGTCTCCACATTGTATAATATTCAATTTATTAAAATAAATATAGCGGAACAGTGACTCATGGGTCAGTTTAAATCCTGACCGTACACTGACAATAAGAAGAATACCTTGTTGTTAATGGAAGAAGGAGAAACAAATGGAGGTAGGGGGGCAAAATATGAAGTGCTTTTAATAACAAACCCTTAATTTGCTATCAAGGGAATAGAAATTAAGATAAAGCGAAAAACTTAAAGTCGGCAAAGAAAAAAACTTATAAAAAATAGGAATGCAACACAAAAACAAAAGCATTCCTCATCTCTATAGAAAGGAGGTTTAAGAGCGGTAATAATAGCGTTCGATGGAGAAACGAAATGACATGATTGCCAATCAAATTTCTAATTCAATATTTATAAATTAAATTATACATTTTTTATAAACAGAACAATTAAGATTGGCAATCGTGTGACATGAAAGCGATCTCCACACGGGCTTAAAATATTATTGTGATCCAAGGGTAAATTCTGCTGAAAAAAAAGAGAGTGTAACCGTAACTGTCGTCCTCTGCCCTTTATTGGGCGTTGCCCTGAACAATCAGTTCATGTCTTGGAAGCGAGCGTAAAGCATGATGTAGTCCCCGAGTATTATTTTAATGCATATATGTTAACTGTTATTGTCCTAAGTAGTTTTGCCCCCCTGCAAATCATGTCCTTTAATGTCATTAAATGTTTTTTTAACTAAATTGGCATGATTTATTGAATTTAATAGTCTATCCTGACAGAATTAAAATTTTGCCACTCTTTCGGTCACAAGAGTGCTTTTTATTTTGCCAAACGATTGGATTTTATATTCACTAAAAGCCACTTTTTAATATTTTTTCAAAAAACCGTTGATGTTCTTTAGAACTGTTTTAAAAAAATAATAAGCTGATAAAAGATAAAGAAAAACCATTTAAGTAAATGACGCTGAAAGTTATTGAACATTTTCCTTTTTTTTCACCAAGGATAAGTTAACTCTATTTACCTTTTCCATAGCTCTTGCTTTAGTTCTGCTGTCCATCCAGTCAACCTGTTGCAAGACATGCAAGAATTCTCTGTGGATGTAATTGACCATTTCCAGGGCCTGTGAACAAAGAAAGATCGAAATGAAAAATTTTAAAAAAATCCAAGTTAATTTATTTTAACAATAATAGTTGTAAAGTATTAAATATCTTGAATTTTTATCCCATTGAAACCATGTATTCAATACTTAAAAAATAATTCCAGAATAATTTATTTGTGATGATCCTAATTCCCATTTTGTCTAATATATTTAGTCAAACCCATCAGCCAAACACGCATGATTTAAGAAATGTGTACTTCTATTGATCAAAACAATTGCACATTTAGGTATTATCTTAAGTAGGAGTCTTTTTATCTCTAGTTGCCAATCAGGAGGACTCTCATGGGAAATTAGTCCTCATTTGTGTTACTCAAGAATTAAAATAAGTATTACTTTTTTTCAGATGCAGAAACCTTTGGCTTAAATTACCTAAAAATAGGGAAGATAAGGAAATGATGGAGAAAAAAAATGTTTATTTTTTATTTAGTTTGAGACTGAACTCTGATTATCTGTGGGATTAGGTCGCGTAACAGCAACGGGTAATAACCAAAACTTAACATCAGAACAATAAGACATAAGTTTCGAACTTCAATAAAATAGATTGTTCAATTGAAGCGGTGGTTAAAAAAAAACAGAAAGAAAATGTTTCATAGGGAACAAAAGTTAAAAACTTTGGAAAGGTGCTCATCTTATTCACTGCGTATCATCCCTCAAAGAGGTAAAATCATTGAAATTTAAAAGTTTTATGTTCTTGACATTCAGGGCATCAACAGTATGAAATCACCGATTAAACGGTGAATAAAGATTTACTTTAGTTCAGAGCATTTTTATAAACTTTTCATTTTAAAGCAATATTTGGATTATTTTGGAACGGACCTCATAAATTTGAACCTCTATTAGATTACGAGGGCAAGACTTGAGCTAGCACCCTCCTCTTTAAACTTCCACACCATACCAGCGGTAGAACATAGACGTAGATTATATGTTTAACGGAGCATCAAGCCCTTGGGATTGGGGCATGATCTCCGGTAAATAACAAAAATACGCGTGGGCCTAACTATCAGTGGCTAGCGTGATGTCTGTTGAAAAATTCAGATGCAGTTGCTTAAATAGTACAAGCAGTGATGTAGGTGGGAGGAGCATCGTGAAGCGCAAGCAGCTATTGGCTGTCAGGATGTGATGAGAGTGCAACAAGAATTGGGGAAATGCTGACAGTTTTACGTTGAGGAATTTAATACTATTAAATGACAATTAAAGGATTGGGGAAATGATGACAATTTTATATTGAGGAATTTAATACTATCAAATGACAATTAAACCGGGGAAAATTAAGGAATTAAAACAGGAAGATTTAAAGTAAGATGTTAAGCGGTCTTTTAATTTTTAAGTCAGGAGTGTACTTTGGAATAGAGAGAATGGTTTCGTTATCGTGAACATCCATACTACGGAAGAATTTTTCTGTAATCTTTTTAATGAATTTTTTAAGGGGAAGGTAATTAAGGGCTTTGTACATGTTTGTATTTGGCATACACCAGTGGCAGTTACAGATTCTTCTAATAAGAATATTTTGTTGGAGTTCAGCTAAGGTTAGATTTTACAGCATAACCCCAAGCGAACGGATTTAACGAGCTCCAGACCCGTTTACACGACGTTTCTACGATGGAATCGGGTTTTGAAGCTGAAACCATTCGATGTTGAAGCAGAGATTTTACCATTAGGCCACCCGAGGCCAGTGAATAAAGGAGCACAGGAATTAACTTTGTCTCAGCAAATCGTTCATTTATTTATCAGACCATATCAAATCATCAACGTCTTTCAATCATCTTTTTCTGAAGCGCTTTCAACTAGTGAGTACGCACAATGATTAAAGTATGTGATTATGTTCGTGATGAATGTTTTGAAGAAGGTTTGAAAATAGCTATATTTTTGAATATTTGCATGAAAGAGATTGAAAAGTGAAATTTACATTAAATAAGATTGAAACTTATGAAACCAAAATATATGATATAAGCGTCACTTTTTAAAATTGGAGAAAAGGTCCTTTTTAATCAAAAATAAAAATAAAGTAAAAATCTTCAACTGTAGGGTTTATCAAATGATTTGTTAAACATTTTGCAGGTAGGTTAAGAAATATATTATGAAGTTTCTGAACTAAAAAATAAGCTGTATTCCTTTCCATTATTTTAACTTTGGGTTTCGATTGATAAATAACATAATTTTATATATGTTTTTTAAATTGTAGCGCTAAAACAATTATAAAATATGTCTAAATGAACAGATGACATTTTTTTCAGACCAGAAAATACAGAAATTATTATACTAGATTTAAATAAAAAAATATGCATTGTATTTTAATTTATAAGGTTTTTTTTAAATAAGAAAATGCAATTAAAGGTTAGAATTTGAGAAAATAGTATCGAAAGGAATAAAATAACATTAAAATGAGTGTAAATTCTAATATAAAAATCAGTGTAACTTCTTAAAAAATAGACTCGGATACAAAATTCTAACAATCTTATTAAGGAACCAATTCAAACATAAAGATTCCAATAACTATGGCCCATCTAAAAATACTTGGTCCTTTGATAAACAATTTTGATTACAGCTCTTTAGTGGAAAATTTTGACCTACTCATTTATAAAAAACCCCTTCCTTTAAAAATATTTCACATTTTCCTATGCTAAAATCTATTTATAAAACGTATACACCTACCAGTAGAACCACCTTCTGTATTAAGCAGAGCAGATAATTTAGCTACCTGCAGTACATGTAAAGCGCTGCTCAATTCAATATTCAAAATAAATTCAGCTTTTGGCGGAAAATTTAAAAATACGGATGATAAAAATTAAATAGTAGTTTTGTATTCTCAAGCTACATTAGGCAAATGAAGCTTTTGAAGTGCATCTCTAATTTTAGACTTATTTTTGGAGCCTACTGCGATGCATATAAGGAACAGGAAAGATTATTAGAAAACATAATTACTGAACTTCCTTGATTATTTGACCTCGATTGTATTCCAACATAATTTTGAGTCATAGTTTAGATGCACTTTCCATTCACATTACAGATAATTGACGCTCCTCATTTGAGAAACACTAACTTACCAAGTCCTTACTGCCGTCTTTAAAGTGGTTCTTCACGTAGAGAGAGGCCAAGGCGGTGCTGAGACTTCCAGAGAGCGTCGCCAAGCAGTGTTCCCACCTGGCTTCTTGGCGAACTTTTCCAGTCAATATACTACTGTAATGCTGAGATATCTCACCCCATGCTCTGTGCAGAGTAGGAAAAGCTTGACCGACGACACGCCACATCAGATAATTCGCTATGACTCTACAATTTAAATGTTTAAATGAATTTCAAGATTCAGCTATGACAGACAATGCTATTCATATTAGGTTAAAAGTTACTCAAGTTCATAAACTAGTTGCATTGTTGTCATGAATATTATACTAATGTATATAAAATTAGTTATAATGTATAGCCATAGGGAGTGATTTCCCCAAACGTTTCTTGCATATTCTTTAATTTAGTGTTGCTTTCTGAAAAAAATGATGTACCTTGAGTCAGACAGACAACATTTTGCACACCATTGGCAAACAATATTTACGAAATAGTTTTGTTGGTATCTTAATAAACCAATAAAAGTTACAAAACCTTAGTGATCACTTTTTTCTGGAAGATATGTTAAGCAACTGCAAAGCGTAAGGTCGCGAGTTCCGAAACATGCTTATCGACCACCATAACGCTTAGCCTTACCAAAACACGATCCTCGGTCACCATAATATTTGGCGTTATAACACGGTTCGTCTTTTTGAAGACTTACTGGTGGGGGAGTTTTGTGGTGATATCTTAATAAGCCAGTAAAATCCACTGGACATTGGTGATAACTTTTGTCCTGCGGATATGTTAAGCGGCTGTAAATCGTAATGTCGCGAGTTCGATACTAGGGGGAATTCAATCTCCACATTGGCGCGACACGGCAATAACAAACCGTCCCATATTAACCTTTTATGTGAATTTGGCTTTGTTACTGAATCTATCGTGTAATCCTCAGCGATTAATCCCTGGCATGGGATTGATAATTCGAATTTGTGTTTTGAATTCTGTTTCCTCAACCGATTGAAACTAAAATTTGACATAGAACTTCCCTTTTAGTCACATACCAAATTTGTTATATTTAATTCATTTCGTTTTTGAGGTACCATCTTTACATGCTTTTGAAAGTACAGAACCGACAGACTATGATTGGTGTCTAGACTATAAATACCAAATTAGTATGTCGAATCTTATCTATCAACTTCTTTTCATATTAAAGTTATTGTGCTAATTGATAATCGAATAACAGAACAGACAGACATCCAATGGATAAATTTTACTCAAAATTTTACAAAATAAATAAATAATAATCTGCAAATTTAATGTAAAGACCGTAACCAAATGTCATATTTTTAGTTCAATGAGTGTCTGAGTTATTCTTATCACAGACAAGCAGACATACATACAATCTCCAAAAAATGTGTTTCCGAACTCCAAGAGATCTGAAATTTGGAGACTCGTCAAAATCTCGAGCTCGGAATTTTTCGACAATTACTATGTTTACTATACTTTTTCCACACTTCATATATAAAATGGATAGATAGGGAATAAAAATTATGTAAGAAGCTGAATCAGTAATCGATATAATGCGTAATAAAAATTATGATGAAATATATCTATGATGCGATTGTTTGCAGCCTTCTAAATTAGATTTTTTGTAATCGAAAGGAAAAATATACACTCTCCATCCGAAGGTAACCTGAGAGCCGACTTCCTGGCATAAGGGTAGAGTGTCTTCCCCGTGATCTGGGCGTCCCGGGTTCAAATTTACGTGAAGAAGCTATATGATATTGTCAGCGTGAAAGCAGATAGAAAAAGCCTCTAATAGTTAGTGATAAAAAAGTGTGTGTGTGTAAAATTGCGGATTTATCCCCCAGAGAAAATCACATTATAGATAAAATTAAAAAGTAAAACCTTATCTAAATATAACATTTGATTTGAATAGTTAGAATCGTTTCCAAGATATACGAAGTAAATGTTTGCATATACAAGAATTGCTCGTGCCGGTGTCCGGGTCTAGAGGTAGCGCGTCTTCCCCGTGATCTGGGCATCCCAGGTTGGACATGGTTGTTATTCTATCGGGGAGTAGAGTGAATGTTCCCCCTGTAATAAGGGGTTGTACAAGCGAATGTGAAGCATGAAAGTAGCTAAGTCGCACTCTTGGCCCTATTGAAAAAACAAGGGACGCTAATTTAGACTTAAATCGCTGACAACTTTCTGTCAGCGGACTTGTAAAGTGCCATAAATAATAACAGGTATCCGGAGATAAATCAATTGGTATAATCGTGACAGTAGTGAGACGGAAGTATGTTGAGTCTTAATGATCGTCACCGGTAAAAAATATTCCTTCTTAAAGGAGGTTCATCTCGTCATAAGCAAGATGAAACTTAACTTTACGCCGTCACTTTTACCAGGAAAATGAGAATAAGCTATCATACCGAGATTTTCATTCCCATATTTGAGGTTTCGCTCCCTTAATATGTTTTTATTTTAAGTTTCGAACAAGAAGTACAAATAGTTGGCACATGTCCCATTGTTTAAACATATTTTTTACAATAATATTAACCATTATCAATTACATATTTGCGATGAAAAATATTGTTTAAAATCAAATGAAAAAATTATACTACATTGAGTTTATAATAAAGATAATTCATTCTTATTTAGACAAAGGATACGACTGAAGAATAAAACCTGTATATTGATGTAACGATAGCTTTATTGTATTCAGCTTGTTTTCACTTCATAATAATCTTTGGCAATTAGACATTTCCATCTTAGAATAATTGCTTAATAGGATATAAGTAAAATAATAAGAAAATTGGTAGCTATAGACATCAACTCTATCTTCAGTCTTTTTGTATTGTATTCCTGCCTAAACATTTATTTTGGAACAATATTTGCAATATCGTGATACATATGAAATAAATACGAAAAGAATACAACAGACAAATATTTATTTCCAATGAATGACAAAAAAAGAACAATACAAGCAAGATATATCTCTGGAAAGAGGAAACATCAAACTTTTACTTTATACATCGAACATGAATTTTATTTTTTATGGGAAAAAGCGCAAAATCGGAAGTTCATTTTTTGCCACATAGGAAATAATTGGCCACAAACAATTGAATTTACAGCTATAATTAATCATTCTTATAAATCTTAAAGAATAATCGGTTTAGGTTTTAATCTTTTATATGTCGAGTATTACTTGGAAGTCTCGTTTAAATCATGCTGATATCATCATACGATTATTTTTTCTGACAGTATTTAAAAGAACAGTAAAAGAGTAGCTCCGACAGCAGTCAGTTGATATCAGTCGTATGCAGAACATAAAAATATTTAATTATTTATTAAATTTTAATTACTTTAGCGAATTTTTTATCAATTAATTTAATTATTTTTAAGGATTTTTCTTTCTCTCTGAGATGGGTCTGCTCTAAAACTCATTTAATAATGCAAAAAAATAATGACATTGAAAAAATAATTAGGTAAATAATAGATTAAGCGGCATTCGTTGGTTTTAATAACGATCAAAAGTATCAAGATTTTTTTTTTTTTTTGCCAATTTGGCGATTTCAATCTTTAAACGATATAGCATGTGATTCGCACATTTAAAATGTATCAAAATAAATAATAATGCACTTGAGTATATTTTTATAATTTGGTAAAAAAACTTCATACCGCTTTTTTTTGGTCGTCATTAAAACCGAATTGTATTGATTAAACATATACCATATTGTTGGTTGCAAAATTCACAGCTCAATTTCCTCTGTTCGTGGATTTCCTACTGCCCTACCGTCACGAGAAAAACCCTGGACATGGTTTCCGTAGGTAGACGAGTCTAAGTATGGAGGGAAGTGGTCATTGAAGCGAACCACAACATTTGGCGAACTGAGCATGCTTCATTAGGCGAAAAAATTCGTTTCGCTTGTGACAATGCAGATGATATCCGGTTTCAAACCGGTTCTTTTGGCACCAAAAGAAATACAGCCCTTTCCTTCGCCCCCAAAATGTAATAGAACATCCCATTTCCAAGCCGACTGACCCGTGCTTTTAGGGCTACTAGTGTTTTTCTCGTAATGGTAGGTCAGTATGATAACACACGAAGACAATTCAGATACACTCATCATTTTGATATGGCCGTTTAGGATGACCGAAATTCTTTCCTCTTTATATATGGCCATCACGAAGCTACTCTTTTAGATTAAGCTTCGATATATAGTTATTTGGCACTTTACCAGGTTGGCAATTTTTCGGTGGCGCTTTTGCTACCGTTACGCCAACGCTGCGGTTCGCGCCATTTTCGAGCATTTCTCTAAAATTTGGCGATAATTTTTTTTTTGTCGAAAATGACTGTATATCAAAGCTATTTCACTCTTTGCTGATCTTACAACGAAACGCATTCTGCAATGCAGCAATGGATTCAATATTTGCATGCTGCCATGCAAAAACGACTTCTGAGACGTCGCAATTTTTTCAAAAGTATACAACATCGCCACTTTGGCATGATTTTCCCTATTAATAAAAGTCATTTCTCTTATCCAGTTATACTTTAAGTATTATTTCTATTTATTATTATCTTTATCCATTACCATTCATTAAAAAATAAATTTTAAATCCACTTTTTATTTTGTATAAAAGTGGGTTTATATTCTGCCAGTAAGACAACGCATGCATAGAAAGGAATTGATTCATGTTTGCTACAGCTTCATAAGATAGATTCGGGCATTCCATGCTTGATAATAAATTGCCGTTTTGGTGTCTCTGAACTTTTCCTTTCCACTATGTATGGTATTAAAATGATGAATTTTTACACAAAGAAAGATGGTAAAATAAAAAAGGTCAATATACCTAAATTTGGTAAATTGTAGAAAAAATGGCAAGTAGGTAGGTAGGTAAGGTTTATCGGCACAAGAGCCATTTGTGGCCATACTGCGCCAGTCATATGGTTTAAATTAAGACTACATTAATATGAACCCAACTAATAAATTATAAATTAATACGAATCGAGAAAATTGCATGAAATATAAGAGGAGCAACAATCTGCTAATAACATTTCAAAATTTCTCAATTACAGAAAAAAAATTTGAAACAAATTAAAATTGTGAGTTAATGATACAATTCCAAAATGAAGCTCTAAAAGAGATTAAAAGATTGAAAAGCAGCTAGATGCAAGTAAAAAGATTAATCTCTTTTAAAAATGTAAAAATATTTGGCAGGTATTTCTCACCCCCCTCCAAGTTAGTTAGACTTATGGAGGATTTATTGAAAAGGTTGACACGATACAAATGGTACATAGGGCATTCAATTAAAATGTGTTTCATACTTAGATCAACGTGACAGGTCTAAAAAACGGTTAGAAAATGAAACACACACACACAACTTCGCATCAGAAATAAGAAATAGCAAAAAATGTCGGTGATAAAATCTATGATAAGAAATCAATTTTTTCTCGCCAGAAAAACCGCCAAATTTTATGAACGCATGCGTAAGAAGAAAAAAAAATACAATACGGCGACATTTTGTTGTCCCGTCGGCACAAGTAATCCAGCTTAATCCTCAATATATAAAAAAAGCTTTTTAAATTACGAAGTTGTTATTGGATTTATTGAGGATTATAATTTAAAATTGTGCGACAGAAAAGTCCCAAAGCTTTAAACCTGTATTAGGAACGCTCTACAACGAAATCCCATTTTCTTCTTCATATTCTTAAAGATAAGCAAGTTCTATCATTTTGGATAAGGGATTACCTTTTATCTGTGGACTGCAAAAGCTTTTCCATACTCTGTACGTAATCTGGTACGATGACAATGACTTCTTCGGTTCGCGGAATTTTATCCATAAGAATCTTGTTAAAATATTTTTCCCAGTTGATCTGGAAAAAGAAAAAAAAAAAGAAAATGTCATAATTCACAAGTCTGGCGACATTTAATGTGAGTGAACCTAAAAAAAATGCTATAAAAAATCTAATTTTTTTTGTCATTATACAATAAAAATAGGGAGAAAATTCTATTTTAAATATGTTACTTAAACACCGACGTTAAAAGTATTCACGATCTGATTTGCATTATGATAAGTTCTCTGGATTGCGTGCATAGAATACGTCTATGAAACAGGTCCGTGGTTATAAAAGTGAAATTGAAAAAGTTTATGGCTCTATAAAAGATGGTGAGTTTGGCTCATAATCTTTAAATTTTTAACAGTGTATGGTTGTTCATGACGTCATAAAAGTTTAACCTCAGTACGTTGACATGAAAGATAAAATTACGTGTGAATACTATAAAGCTCTTTTTTAATTATATGACAGGTTTCAGCTAAAATGTTTTTATGTCTTAAGGATATAAAGTCGAAATAAATAAATAAAACATTTTAATTTACCGCATGTTTTTCATAGATAAACTATATGGAGTGTTTTGAATTGAAGTAAAACAATAATGAAAATAATTTAAAGTAAAACAATGCACTACGAACTTCTTACATATGAGAGATTAGATTTAAAAATTTCGCAGTTAATTATAAACCAAAAGTTTAATTATATTGAGGGCATGGAGGCCTGGTGGCAAAATCTCGGCTTCCAAACCTGAGGCTTTCAGACTCGATACCCGAGTCCGCCGAAGAACTATCATTTATATAAATGTGCGCATGAAGTCCGTCGTGTTCAAACGCTGGTTCACCAATGTAGTGTGGGAGTGCAGAGAGAGGGAGTTCACTAGTTCAGATATCGTCCACATCATCTAACCTCGGTTCAAAATACGAGATCCGTCCCTAAATAGCCCTAGTGTTGCTTTGAAATTGGATTAATACAACCAAAACTAAAATGATTTAGTGACATCCTGTTTTAAAGCAACATTAGGAATATTTTTGGACCGATTTCATTGTTCTGAACCATTACCAATAAAGAGAATGACATTTGAGGTGGTGTCTCCTTTTCCAAACTTTCGTACCACAGCAGGAAAAAAAATATTTGACCCTAACTGATGTGATTTACATCGATCCCCGTCTCAACGGCCCGTGTACGTCTTGAATTCGGCGTGTTTCGCCTTTTTTCCTCTCACTTTTGGTTTCTATAATATCTGCTCATTTTACCGACAGGTTGATATATATATATGAAATTTAAATTAGTGAAAATAATATAAATATTATTTGAAATTTTAAAGTTTTTATTAAATATATTATATTTTAAAGTTTTTTTAAAATATGTATATGTAAACCTTAATTTTCTTTACATATATGTTTTCACTTTGACTTTGATGTTGATTTATTTATTATTTTATATAAATTAAATAATATATTTTCCCCTATTATATTTTTATGGTGAAAATTCAAAACCGTTTTTTGGTTGTAAATATTAAATTCGAAAACCGGTTTTCCAAAAAGTTGGTCTTCGCATAAACCTTACTACAATGAGTCAGATGACAAATTTATGAGCTTATCTGTAAAGGCAACTGGCCGTTGAAACGGGTCTTTGGATACACTTACAAGCAAATTCTTCGGTGGAATTCGGAGATGAACCTGGAACTCTCTTATTCCGCGCCAAAGATATATCAGGTAGACGACAATTTATTTATCTGCTTTTTTTGTATCTTTGAGCTATGTACATGTTGCTCTTATGTACATGGATAGACAAACAAATTTCAGACGTTTTGAACCCTAAATTAGTAAACGAATATTTGGCTTATGGATAAGTACTGAAATTCTCAATTTTCGTGTTATCGTGTTCATAAAAACTCAGTTTGACGGACAGGCAGTCCACATATTTGCCACATTTGGAAAAAGTATTGATAATCTTTGTGTTTATTAATAAAGTCACTCCAAATTTCATTTATCTTATAATGTTTCTGAACAATTTTGTTTAAATTTATGCAAACTGACTTTTTGTAAGGACAGCCAATCAGATTTTTTCAGACTTTTTTTAAGGATTTCTTCCAATGGTGGTGAATAATTCATAATTTTGATGTACAACCTATGTACCAGATTTTATTTTAAGTGATACGCGTGATTTTATTTTAAGTGATACGTGTGATTTTATTTTAAGTGATACGTTATTTTGAATGATAAGTGATTTTATTTTAAGTGATACGTGTG
>JAPMOQ010019520.1:405370-419898 GCA_026543055.1 Argiope trifasciata | reverse complement strand
TGATTTTATTTTAAGTGATACGTGTGATTTTATTTTAAGTGATACGTTATTTTGAATGATAAGTGATTTTATTTTAAGTGATACGTGTGATTTTATTTTGTGATAAGTGTGATTTTATTTTAAGTGATACGTATGATTTTATTTTAAGTGATACGTGTGTTTTTATTTTAAGTCATATGTGATTTTATTTTAAATGATATAAGTGATCAAAATACTCTTTAGCTTCATTGCCGAAATTTTTATATGGACTACATTTTGCATTCAGCTTGTGGAAAAATGCATTGGCAAAAGTTTGCGAAAGAATACAATCAACATATTCTACAGCTTGTTAATGTTGTTGATTAAAATTAATTTTTGGATGAATATAAATAATACCTCACAATTTAATTTTTACTTCCAAAGGCAGCCAATTTTTATTTATCTTAATTTTTTGTTTTCATCCTAAGTAAAGAGTGCATGTTCCTTAAAATATTTAAAAAATTAATTTTTTTGTTCTTCATTGACCTTCAACTCTTCTTTTCAGTTCTTCAGTTCAGTTCAATTCCTTTTTTTTAACATAAATATGAACCTCCCCTTCTTAAATATCGTTTTGTGACCGAAAGGGCGCGATAATTTTAATTATGTCAGTATAGACAATTAAAATTAATAAATCATACCAATTTAGTTAGAAATACATTTGAGGACATGATTTACATGGGGACAAAACTATTGAGGACAATAACATTTAACATATATGCATTAAAATAATACTCGGGGATTACAACATGCTTTACGTTCACTTCCAAGACATGGACTGACTGTTCATGATAACGGCCGATAGAGGGCCGAGCAAAACAGTTACGGTTACAGTTTTTTAAGCATTTTTAAATTTGGACTCCTTTTCAAATATCTTTTCATGGCTTTTATATTTAAATGGTGTTTAGTTTCAACATATCAAATCGAAGTGCCTTAAACAGTTGAATTAAATACGTTCGATATACTTACCCCAGGGGCCAGTGTGTACAGATCACTCACTGACATTTTATTGTACAGCCGACTGATGTTACGTCTTTCTTCTCTCGGAACAGAAAACTGTGTGAATGAAAGGAATGCAAATTAGTATACAGCAACAAAACTTATTTTTTGAGGACATTTGTCAGCAGATACTTAAAAAACTCATGGGGTTGTATATTTTCGAGCAATTACATACTAACTGTGATGGCGTATAAAAATTTCTATATTACAAAACTCTTTAAACTTGAAACAAGAATCAAAGCTGACGTTAAAGCTAAATTTTTATGAATGAATGGAGACACATATTATGGAATTATTTTAATTTTCCATCCATAATACATGTAGTATCAATGCATATATATGTCCAGCGCTATCTGTAACGTTGGGTGAAGTTTAATAATATGCTGGTGTTTTGTAACTCAGACATTTTTTTTATATGTGAAAATAAGGCTAAGCAGGAATAAAAAAATTATTTTATCGTAAATTACAAATTTTGTTTACATATTTTTTGCTCGATTATAATAAAGATCAATAAGCTGAGGTCCAGAATTTTTTTTATGCGGAATCATGATATTCTCATTTCATGTAACAATTGGAAATTATTTATATTTCGAATTATTATTTACGGTGATGATGTCGTGTCCGTGTTTCCACGGAAAGGGGGTGCAGTAGCTTCTGAGGGTAAAGACCCCTAAGCACCCAGAGGGCAGAAGTCTGACTTCTAGCTCAAATGAAGATGACACACTCCTTCGCTTGCACAACCTCTTTTTACAGGGGGGCACATTCACACGCCCCCCAGACAGAACACAGAGTAACAACCATGCCCGAACCGGGACTCGAACCCGGGACGCCCAGATCACGGGGAAGACACGCTACCTCTGTGCCAGGACGCCGGCATTATTTACGGTAGCTCCAGCTATTGAGAATACACCTCACTTTTACTTGATAAACCGGCTTTGAATATAAATAACACATTATAAGAAGTGAAAACATGTTTTTATTTTTACGCATAACAATAGGTTTAATTTAAAGTAAAAATAAATAACAATAAAACACTTTTAATTAAAATGTTTCAGAAGCATTTTCAATAAACATATGCAGATTTTTGCCTTAAAAAAATTGAGACTTTTTGTAATATTTCACATACAAAGAAAGCGCCAATATTTAGTTGTATATCCTTTGACTTTTAAAAGGGCCTCTAAACGTCGTGGTACCTGTTCGACCGATTTTTGTTGGAATTCGAAGATATTTTATCCCATTCATTTAGCACCATTTGTTTTAAATGAGCTTTATATCTAATTTTGTGTTTTTGTGACACCATTAAGTGTGACCTACAGATATTCAATGGCATTGATGTCGTGGTGGTGCTTGCTGTTTACAACGAAAAAGGCAACACATTTTGATAGTATGTAAGGTGCGTTTGAGGTCTTTGTCCTGCAGAAAAATGAAATTTCCATCTAAACCCAAATTCCTTTCCTTTAGACTGTTGCGACTATGGGGTTCATTCACCTTTCTGCAGAAATTTCTCAAACCATTGGCAAAAGTGTAAGTACTGAAACTGTGCGAAGTGTTATTAAACAAGCTAGGTATAAAATTCGAATTGTTAGAGAGAAATCGTTCATCAGCTTGCAAATTCAAATAAAGCTGTTGAAGTTTGAAAAATCAATTGAATACCAATAAATTTTTGAAGAAAGTTATATTTAGTGAAAAAAGAAAACTCAACAGTTTTGGCAGTAATAGCCATCATACCGTATAAAAAAAAGTCCAACATTGCTTTGAATTTTAAAAAACTACGCTCAACAGTTAAACATGGTGGTGACACCGTCATGATTTGAGGTTGTATGATTTCATTCAGGGTAGGAAATTTAGTTCTGGTAGATGACATAATAAACCCTGTGGTTTTCTTGAATATATTTTGCAGTAAAAGTGAGGTGTACTGTGTGGTTCCATCGGTATCAAATTAGACTGAAAGTATCAAAACACATCGCTTTATTCTTCTCAAAACACGGCTAGCTATTACAGCTGTTGCCAACTGGGCAATAGAAAATATTTGATATAGTCTCGTTTTCTATATCTTCCCCACCCTGGTCAACCTCAAGGGGGATTATCCGTGATACTTATCGACCATTAACCCATGATTCTCAGGATCTTATCTTTCCATCTAAAGGTTCCTGGTTCTGTTCCAGGTTTCGGAACCAAAATGTATGAATTTATGGGTATTCAATTTGACTGAAAATATCAAAACACATCACTTTATTATTCTCAAAACACAACTAGCTATTTACAGCTGTTGCGCAATTGAGAAGCAGAAAATATTAAATGTAGTCTCATTTCCTACATTACTTTCACTTTTTGGAGCCACTGTATATATATATTTATTAAAAAAATAACAGCACTAAATTTATACTTCTTTCTTCATTTGAACAAAATTTATTTTAAATTCGAAATTCTATTTTTTGGTTAATGTTTTGTGTGAGCATCACACGGTATGTTTCTGAAATAGAAGTCATTTTTAAAAATCAGTAAAACAGAGATGGACGCATACTTTCCACGCAGAAAGCACAGATATTCAATCGGATGTTTTTGTCAAAATAATACGATTTTATTGATAGTATAGTAAAAAAAATAAGATTTTATTGATAGCAAACTACCAAATACCCTGTAGTTGTCAGCTAAAAAAGTTATAAAATATCAATTTATTGACTTTTTTGATGAGGTCAAATGTCACATATGGAACTTGACATTTCCACACATCTGTATATGCATAAAGGTAGAGATATGAGATTTACGCTTTTATAGTAATAAGCGGTATTTCAGTTATTCGTGTTCAGCTACATCATTAGGAATATATATTCAATTTAATATAGTAAAATATGTTACTCTAGTCTTGTTTATGTATTATACATGTAATGTGGAGCGATTCATTGAATTTTTGGAAGCCAAAGTTTTCTTTAATGTCTTATGAGTAAGAGAAACCTCAACAACTGAAAAGTCATAAAGTAATTTAAATTGTAAACCACATTATTAATAAATTCTGGTTTGCGACAGTAAATACATAAGTAAACAACGTTTTATTTCTATCTTTCCTACAAAAAACACAAAGATTTTATCTAAATTTGAAAATTAACTATTGATTTTGAAAGTTGATCTAAATATCTAAATTATTTGTAATATTCTATGTTAACTTATGTATGAAATTATTAAAGGACTAAAAAGTTGCCCATTTAGATTTTTTCTGTATCACGACGTTCAATCTTAGAGAAGGAAGAATTAAAATAAAAAAAAAAGCAATGTGGAACTATTACTACTAAACAAGGTCATAGCTGTTTCAATACATTTTAAGTCCATGCAATCTCGTTGTTTCGTAACTTAATTTGATAATTAATAATAATAAAAATATTTCTTAATAGAAACAAAATGAATCAATTTTTCCGTAATTGACAGTTCGACTTTGACCTGAAGAGCTAAAATCATCTTGAAGACTAACCTTTGACAGTAACACACTACTATGACGTAAGAGATGCACTGTTTATCATGATTCTTAATTATAATAATGAAAATTTAAATGCAAATTACATATTGCGGAATTTAATAAATAATATTTAAAATTAACTGAATGCTACTTAATTTTTTAAGGTTAGAGTATCAAAACTTGAGGCAGTAATAGAAGGATAATTTATTTTACACATTTTGATTAATGCATTTTAGTAGCACTTAACGAACGTGATTTGTTTAACAAAATTTTAATGCCATTAATCTTGCCATTGAAAACCAAATTTGATAAGAAAGTTTTATAAAAGTGATCTTACATTAGCTATAGCCATCTCGAAGTGCAGAGCAGCTTTCATTTCCTCGGTTGCTCTTGTCTTATTCGCTCCAAGAAGTACAGCACTGTCAACCATTAGTTGATAGTAGGCTGCGACAAGGGGGTCCTCCATTCCTTTCAACAGATAGTTGCGATCCGGCATGCCCAGACCTGCTTGATCGAGCTATATGATCAAGAATCATAAAAAGTCGCAATTAATTGGAAAATATACATTTATAAATTTAATTACATACGAGAGGGGATCCAAATTAGGCTTACAAACAGCAATACTTGGAGAATAGAAACTCTGGATGTGAATATTGTCACCCAGAGTTCAGATAGATGACCTAATTGTCTTAGACCGGCTGTCTGAGTAGATAGTGTTAGTAATGAAAACTGAAACAGCGACAGTAATATAACTTACATCTATGATATGCCTTGTGTTGTTCCTGATATCTGGACCAATGGACAGAGAGAAGAGAATGTTATGGCCGAATCCAACTTTCCTCAGATTAAACAGGATTTCCATCCAATCGAATTTGTTGGCATCCCATTTGTCGCCTTCGACGGCTGGCCAGCCACCTACTTGCTTCACGATTTTATCCAGGGGTTCGTTGCCAAGCATTTCAATTTCGGCTAGATTGATGAAAATAAGATAAGTAATTGTTGTAACACATATGATCGCCAAGATAAATTTTGTATAGTTTTAGATTTAAAAAACATAAAGTTCTTAATTTTCTTCTTTTTTCTTAAATTAAAAAAACTTTATATAGCTTAATTAATATTTTTTCTCCTAAAGTTTATAAGGAGAATAAAAGTAAATAAGTATAGCTTAAAAAGCTATCAATAGACATATAATTTTTTATACATAATTTTAAATTTAAATTAACCCAATGTGTGATTTCCTAAGCGATAGAAAAGTTCTTCATCATTAAATTCTTCTCAAATTAAATTCGTTTGAAAAATAAATAAAACCAGCGGGAACGGTATCGTCACAACTTTCGCGCTTATATTTTAATAAAGATTTTATCCCAGAAAACATCTTCATTTGCATTACATTTACAAAAGATTAACGTTTGTAGTGAATTAAACCTTTTTGCTCGATTTATCATGCCATATTTGGCGATTAATACTATTAATAATTCGGCAATTCGAATCTTAGCTTTAGATACGTTTCTCAATCAATTGAAAACAAAATTGACACAAAGCTACATTTTTAATAACAAAAACATATGAAATTTGATATATTTAAGTCATTTCGTCATCGTATTTACATGTTTGGTTATCGAGTTCCAAACTAATAGACGGTCAACCCTTTATTGGATTTGGTTTAAAAACTGATAGGTGTCTAGATAGATACATCTAGACATCAGATTACATCCATAGATTGACTATAGATGTAAAATCGGTGAACTGAATCTTATATATCTATGACTCATCGTTTTCTTGCTATCGTGCTAACTTATATTCGAACAGCAGGGCAGAAAAATTTTCCCTGAGCGGAATTTGCTCAAAATTTGATAGAAATCTTCAAATTGGATGTAAAGACCGTATACCAAAATTTATTCGTCTAGCTCAAAGTGTTTTCGAGTTATCTTTGTCAAAGGCAGACAAAAAAAAATTTTCGAACTAAAGAATATCTACAACGTGGAGATTCGTCAAACTCTCGTGTTCGAATTTCTTGACGATTGCTGTACTTTCTCTATACCACGTATTTTAGAAAGTAAAAAAGTAATATTGCTATCATTTAAACAAGGAAATGTAACTCTCAGCTGCATACACTGTGATTCGCAGTTGATATGACGCTTATGACCTCAGTAGAAAGATTACAGCAAATCGCATGTTATTGAAGATCAGTTGGTTGGAAATGGCACGAAAGCTCTGATTTAATTTAAAAATACGCTGAAAACATAACATTAATAGGTTCTTAATAAAGGCAAAAAAGTTTGATTACGGAAACTGAGCCTTTTCCGTTAATTAGACTCTTATACAATACATAGATGGATTTTTAGACCTTATTATGTCAAACCAATACCAATTACTGCACTTATTAGATTTAATACCATAATTATGATGATATCTTGAGTATAATAAGTATTCATTTGGATGACAAAGCGCTCGTCTCTGTTTTCGATCACTAGAATTAATGTCTTTTAATTACTGACCCAGTAGAGGAAGAAATGGGTTATGAAGATTGACTCATCGGCTTGAAGAAATTAATGAATCATTCCTCTTGAATATTAACGGGTTACGAAAAACAAATATATTGTGAACGAGTGATCACTATTTGGCTCAATGGTTTGAGAACGAGGTCTTCTTTCATGTTATTCTATTAAAATAAAGCTGAATCAACGATCAAAATACATACAAAGTGGAGAGTCACGATAGAAAACAAACAACAGGTCATGGATTGGGATTTTGTAAGCAGAATTATAAGTATATTTTTGATAGTTTATTACTTATTATTTAAGGTATTTGTTTTTATTTTTCAGATCCTGTGATAAATCACCAAAAAATGCAAACCGCTGCCAAATATCTCTTTAAAAATCTTGGTATTCTTATACCTATCACAGCATGGCGATCTTTGCATTATCTGAAAACTGCCAAATAAACTCGGGGATCATAAAAATAAATAATTGTCAAATTTTAACTATTACAAGGTGATAAAAAAATTCTTTAGTTTAGAGATTATAGTGGAAATATAATTTTTTAGCGTTAAACACAATGCAGATTTATGAGGGGTTTTTTGTGGAATTCTTTATTAAAATCCTTATTTTAAAAGTGCTTGAGAAAAAAGTAGATATGCACTTTTAAATTTTTATTTAAAAGTGCTCTTAATGAGGTACAAGCACTAATTTATAACTTTATTTTCAGAATATAATTGTAGTACATTTTTAATATTGGAAAAAATTAATTTGTTAATATTAGATGTTAATTGATATACTCAATCGCATTTGTCATGGACGTCACGTGTGAGCCATATCACTGACTCTCCGAGGGCACATGGATAAAATAACTGAATATTCGGATCGCCGCAACAGAAACATTGGGGGAACTCTGGTTGAGTACGATGGACCATCACCTTTCACGGTACAACCCTTCCCCAAGGAAGTGCGTACCTTCTTCGATTGCATGAGCAAACTCACATATTTTCGAGTACCCAGCCGGGAGAAGAGAACCAACCACCATACAGGAGGCTTCTCGTTCTCATTTCGATGTGCCACAAAGGGGGGGATGTACACGTATATTAAATTAATTAAAATTTTATATCCTCGCATAAGTAGTTTTTCTCACAAACTCTTTACTTATTTATCCGCTTATATTTCAATAACTATTTATCAATTAATCAATGTATGATATATTAAGATGAATGTTTATATTCTTTTATATGAATCGAGAGGTTTGTTTAACCGAATTGATGAAATGTGGTTAACTATAAAAAAACTCATTCTCAGTTTTTTAAATATCTAAAAGTTTGAGATAAATTTTGGATATTTTTTGTCATATTCTAAAAAAAGTATTTCTGCAACAATGCTTGTATTGTTATCATGAAATTCAAATTAATTTCTTTGATTCATCAAATCATTAAATCGGCTGCTTTCCCCAGTATTAAAACTAAAAATTTTTAAAAATTTCTTTCTTTAAACATTTACTAACAAATTTTGTTTTCATTTCTTAATACATATGCAGTCTTAAAGTATGAGATCTGTCTTTTATAAAATATTATATATTATTTCATGAAATAATAGATGCACAGAGAAACAGATTGTATGAAATGACTAATAATCCATGATATCGTGAAATTGTTTAGACTATTATTAAACTATAAAATAGTTTAAATATATTATAAGTTTTTTTAATCTTGTACGAGCAGAAATTTTTAATTGATTTATACTAATGAATTCATATCTTTTAGTTTTATTAAATAGCAAATAAATGCATTTCGTATTCTTAATTAAATAGCCAGGAAAGTCAATATTTTCGACGAAGAAGCTGGTCCCTGTAGGTAGCTAGTAATTGCTAAAATAGCGAAGGAACTCTTAATTACCACAACATATATTGCATGAGAAACTTGTTATGAGGTCTAATAATTTTAACAGGCACTTAAAAAACTAAAATACTGCAATAATTGAAACACAAATCATCAAATAACGTACTTACTTGTATTCATGCAGGAATCGTACATGCTTTTAAGGTTTCTAACGAACTGAGCATCAGTGTCTTTAATTCCATTTTCTACCATTGCTAAATTTGAAACATTGGATATTAGTGAAAAAAAGAGAACATATAATAGTTTGCAGTATCGCACGGTTGTACGCACGAGCCAAACTTTGACAAAACAAACTTAAGCCGAGTTTACATTCGTCCAGTTATAAGACGACCAGTTGGCAGCGCATGCGTAGAAAGGCAATACAATATGCCGGTGTATTGTATTTTTTTTTCTTACTGCGCATTCGTTTATAAAATTTTTAGGATGTTTTGGAGTGAAAAAAATTGATCACTTATCATAAAGTAATTCCGACATTCTTTGCTCATCTTTTATTCTGATAACAGTTTGTTTTTCATTTTATTTGCTACTGTTTTCTATAATTTTCTAAATTTAAGGTTTGGGTTTTTTATTTTAATTTTACCGTGTTTCTTTGTGTTAATATCTGTGATTATAATACCATACGCATTAAAAAAGAAAAATTCAGAAACGCCAAAACTGCAATTTATAGCCAAGCATGGAATACCTGAATCTATCCTATGAAATTATGGCAAACAAAAATATGTCCCTTTCCACGCATGCGCTGCCTATTGGCCATTTTATAAACGATTGACTGTAAACTCGGCATTACTTCAATGAATTCGATGAAATTCATAATCATTGTAAGAAGGAGTACAATGTAAAAATTATATTTTCTTTTAATTTTCTGCATTCTATAAAGATAATCATTTTAATAATAACAGTTAATATATGATCACGTATTTTTTAACGCTTAAGTCTCCATTTTTAGTTGAAAATATTTGACACATTAGAAAATTTAGCATTAAACAATGAGTTTTACGTTATATTATTTACTTTTCTGATATAAAAAATTATTCTCTTTAATTTATTATTCTCTTTAACTTAAATAAATTTTAAATTAACTTCAACTTTAATTTTCTTATTTAACAACTTTTAATTAAAACATTCTTCAAAATTACAGTATCTTTTTCACATTAAAAAAAATTTAAATATTTTAAAAAGAAATCGATTGTTATATTAGAAATAGAAAATTGATTTAATTTATGACAGTTTAATAATTATTTTGAGTAATTTATATCATTTCCCATATAGAATTATATGTGTGTTTCTTTTATAAATGTCATCACTTTTTTTGAAGAAAGTTACCATCAGATTTTTTTTGTTGCTATTATTATAAACTGAATCTTCGACATATTATAAGTGTTTGAATATTTTGCTAATAGAGATTTTATATAGTTGCAGATTGCATGAAAAATTAAGCAGAAATGATCACTCGAATTAATTTCCTAAATCACATTTCAAACAATATGCAACCAAATAAATGAATTGTAAAATTGATTGAATTGAAACACTGCTAATGATTTTGCTATTTTCTTCTCTTAACTACATTTAAAATTCTTTGATATAAAACAACTGCTACCATTTTATCATCTAAATACCCTTTAAAAGCTTTGTTTTGATGGTAAAATGGTTTGGAAATGAATTAAACTTAGTAATTCATCTGTAAGCAGAGACGTAAGTTCAAGCGCCATCTGGTAGACATTATCAGATTTACCTCTGAGTAATAAATCCAAATCATCCTGCAAGAGAGAGAAGACAGATACTGCCGATCGGTCATCTGGTATGAGCTGCTTCTGCAACCATCCTCCGCAAGCAAACTCGTAGAAATTCTCACAAGGCTCGACTTCTTCATTAATATTATTCAATATTGTTGCAGCTGTAAAGAAACAGATATCATTATCAATAATTAAACAATGGCTTACTAGATAATCTAGTGATTTTATTCATTTATAAGTGATTGTGTTTGTTTAGTTAGTAAGTAATACTTAAATAGTGTGGTGATTTTATTCATGCATAAGTAATTGTGTTTGTTTAATTAATTAGGAAGTAATAGTAAAAAGATGCAAGACTAGATTATTTCGATAGATACTGACAGACAGAAAAAAAACGGGATTATTTAGAATGACCATATTTAAACAGCAGATATCAGTAAATAAAGATGGAAATTTTTTTTTGAACAAGGCTGTTTCATGCATACATTTTCATATTTTGTTTCCGAAGAGCTAGCTAATTTCGAAATTAGCGATGTTAGCTATTTTCCATACATTTGATACAAGTAATTGCGTAATTATTTGCTGCATGTGTCGATTCTTCTGATATCAGGGCGTCATTTGATTGCCAGAAATTGTTGAAGACATTTTCATTCATTTTGAACATTATTTTGAAATAAGTTACTTTTACTGGGATTTTTACTTCACTATTTGAAAATGTGAATATTTTTTTTAATTTTCATAAATTTTATACCAATCCTAGACAACCCTATTGTCGAATGATTTAATAGCACAATTTTTATTTACTAGAAAAATTAATTACATTCAGCATAAGTGTGTGACCGAAAGGGCGCCGAGATTTTAATTCTGTCAGGGAAGATTACTAAAATCAATAAAATGCCAATTAAATTAAAATACATTTAATGACATTAAAAATCATGATTTACACTGGGATAAAACTATTTAGGACAATAAAATGTTAATATATATGCATTAAAATAATACTCGGGTACTACATTATGCTTTACTCTCGCTTCCGAGACATGGACTGATTGTTCAAGGCAGAGACCGATAGAGGGCCGAGAAAAAAATTTACTGATACTAGTGTTTGATTAGCGTCTTTAAAACGCCAATACACCACAAATTTCTTATTAAAAAATTCCCATAAACCTCCTATATATTTACCTATTACAGTATCATTCACCAACGTAAACATCGACGTTTCTTTTCCAATCTTATCGACATTGTATATATCTTTGTTTCATTCGGTTGAGAAAAAACATGTATAAAGTATAAATTCAATTTTCGATTACTATTAACGACATGCCAGGGATTAATTACCATAAAAAAAACTCGACAAGGCTGATGCATTATATGCAACACAACGAAAAACAATTAAAAATTGGAATAAAAATGTTGATTGATGTCAATACAATGGAACAAATGAAGATGGCCTTTAGACACTCGCTTGAATAATACGTTTTCACAAGGGGAATTCTTTCACACATTTCACAGATAGAAAATAGGCGAAAAACAGCGATGTCAGAAACAGGACTCGAACCCAGATCACGAGGAAGATGCGTTACCCCTAAGTCACTAGCAGCACCAGTGTATGATTAGCATCTTTAAAACGCCAACATTCTACAGATTTTTAATCAAAAAAAAAAATCTCATCAACTACATGAATATTTAACAATAGCAGTGTCAATCACTATCATAAACATCGATTTCCTTTTTCTATTTTTTCGGCTTTGTGTATACCTTTGTGCTAATCGGTCAAGAAAAAAAAACATATCTAAAGCATAAACTAAATTTTCATTTACTAATAACGTCATGCCAAGGATCAATTGCCAAAAAACTCGCCAAGGATGATGCCTCATATGCCACACAGCAACAGCAATTAAAAATTGCAATAAAAATGCTGATTTATGTCGATACAATGGAACAATGTCTCTACTTTTGCATCTCGGACTACTTAGGAAGAAACTGATGACATAATCTTAATTAGAAGTGAGCTCAATACGGTTGCAAGAATAAACAAGTTTTTTCCCTCTTTTTTATACTCATTAACGTTTTCCAATTAGTTTATTAATATTTAAAGAAAGATGAAACTGCACTCCATTTTTTTAATTAGCCGGAGTTTGCAATTTGTGGATGGATAGTTGCAAGAAAATAAGCTATTGTTACTTTCCAGAAGTTTTCATTTTAAAAATTACTGTTGAATAATTATTCTTATGTTGATTAGTGGAAAAGGGTTTTCATTAAAAGTAATTATTTTTACTGTGCGAAGTCAATATTTAGTTTATGTTCGTTTTGGTTTTCTCGGAATTATTTTTTTTACTTTTCTGATGAGCGTTTTGTATTCTTCTAATTACTAAAACCATGATAAATAATTAAACATTCGTTTTACAGTTGCAATGTAATTTTCGTATTTTTGGACCGAAGAGATTTCAGACATGAGATTTCTCAATGACAAGGCTTTGATCATAGGTTTGTTTCAATTAATATGATAAATAATGTAACAACTAAGGAGTTTTGGTTTTCAAATGATTGCGGACATTTCAGAGTTTTTTTTTTAAATCAAAGGGAACGGTCATCTTGAAAATTTCTCTCATATCTCTAATAAATATACCCGTGTATTTTAACAGCAAGCCTTTGGCGAATAACAGTTGCGAAAGAGAATATCAGTGATCAATCTTTGGCGATTAATCTCTGGAATACAGTTAATACACATGCAGCAGAGAATCGAATAAGTATTTCGTGGGTTTTATTATGTGACAAATCAAAATTTTGCAAGTAATTTAATTTACAGTCACACAATAATATAATTTTTTTTATTTAAATCTTTATGCTTTTAAGATATTGTAATTATATGCATATGAAAGTACAAACTGGTTGACAATCATTCTCTTGACGTATTAGATTTCCAATCTGAAACAGATGTCTTTAGATGTTAAATCTATATACCAAATTATTCAAATTCTTTTCAAACTATACATTTTTATTGTTACCATGAGGGCTTGAACTCGAGCAGAGGGATAAGTAGATTTCTATAGAAAATATTTCGTTTAAATTTGATAGAAATCTACAAATTTAGAGTATAAACCATATACCAGATTTTAACTATTTAGGTCAAAGAGTTTTTAAGTTATTGTGTTCACAGATAGGCGGATAGATAAATATCAAGACAAAAGTATGAATTTAGAATTCGGAGAAGTTTAAAAGAAACAAGTTTATCAAAATATCGAGTTTCATTGCTTTGATAATTACAAGAAACTTTTTATTTATATATTATATTTTATATTATAGAATTTTAAAAAATGAAAAATTGTAATGCATTTGGTAATAATGTTATAAAATCTTCTTGAAACCTGATGCTTCTTCAAGTTTCTCATTCAAGAAACACAGTAATTGTTAAACATCAAAATATTACTAGTTCATTAATATAAAAATTTGTATAATATGTATTTCCTTAAGAATTATAAAGCTTACATATTACATATATGAAAGATACATTTCCGTTGTCCTGGATTAGGGGTAGCGCGTCTTCCCCGTGATCTGCACGTCCCGAGTTCGAGCCCTGCTTCGAGCATGATTATATTTCCCTTGCGTCCTACCTATGATATTTGTGAATGACTCCCCCTCTCAAAAAGGGGTTGTGCAATTGATTATGAGTGTGTATCATCTTCATTTGAGCTAGAAGTTAGACATCTGCCTTCGGGTGCTCAATAATCTTTAATCTCAGAAGCCACTGTATCCCCCTTCCTTGTTAATACGGATAAGATATCATCATCAAAAGATACATTTTGTGCTTGTCAGAAGCAGAGAATTTCATTTATTAATTCGGGCAGATTATACTCTAACAGGAAAGAAACTAGAAGTCATAAAAAATGGCGGTATTGAAGTAAGATTATATATATATATATATATATATATATATATATATATATAT
>JAPMOQ010019520.1:369594-405270 GCA_026543055.1 Argiope trifasciata | reverse complement strand
TTTTAGACAAGTAGGGAAAGTTCGAGAATACCTTACTGGAGACAGTAAGAAAAGTCCAGAGCACTTATCTGGTAAATCAAAGAAAGGTACAGAATCTTTTGGAGCACGAAATAAAGGAAAAATACTTAAACAAATTTTATATCTACTGGGATTCGAACACTTGATCTTCTGACTATGAGTTCTGCGTCATAACCATTCAGCTATGCAGACTCGGAAAAGCTGAGTAATTCATAGAGTGTGCACATGATATATCAGCGAAAGAATAAAAAGAATCCAAAAAAATCCTACCTGCTTTGACGCAGCCTGGTTTGAGACAAATGCCAACAGCATGTGGTGGGGTGATCACATTGTAGAGTGAATACACTAATTTATCTGCACTACCCGGTAAACTAATCTCGCCCGAACTGCTACCTGAAAGACAAAGAAGGTAAAATTGATTTAAGAGAAATGTATCGAAAATTGACAAAGAATTTTATGATGGAATATTGTGATTATTTAACCACTAACAAATTTTCTATTAAATTTTGAAATTTTTAATAATTAAATCTATTTTGTCATTTATTTAGATCAATACATTCAGTAATCCAAATTATCTTTGGCTGCCAAAATATCTGTTAAATCAACTATTAATTTTGAATAGCATTTAGACCTATTTGCAGCAAAAAATAAATCAGGTGTATATATTTTTTCAAACAAACATATAATCTGCAGAAATAAGGAAATTTGATTTAGCTCAATATTTTTTAAATATTAAGAATTGAAATTTATAGAATCAACTATATATGTACTTTAAGTGAGTTGAAATTTATATTATAGATATTCTTAGATGTTTCAATAAATATTCAGTATTGTATGAAGGACATCTTTTTGTTCAATTTTCCATCTACTATTAAATATTTAGCCCTTTCTTAAAAAAGATGTTGACCTATTTGATTTTCCTTAGTTATCTCGCACTACCGATAAAAATTTATACAAAATAATTTTTAGGAAACAGATTCGCAATTGAAATTTCTTTTAAATTAGATTGAATGTGATATGATAAATATAATATTTAAGGAATACTCATCGTTCTGTTTCTTTATTCTTTTTTTAAAAAAAAATTGTTTCCCCGTTGGCCTAAATTTACATTTGAATTTAAAAAATTGTGATTAAAAAACTTTTTGTCTAAGAATAATACAGTCAAGTGTATAATGTAACACAGATAAAAATTTCTGAAAACATA
This sequence comes from Argiope trifasciata, assembly GCA_026543055.1. Taxonomy (NCBI): domain Eukaryota; kingdom Metazoa; phylum Arthropoda; class Arachnida; order Araneae; family Araneidae; genus Argiope; species Argiope trifasciata. Next base: position 404,048 of record JAPMOQ010019520.1, on the reverse strand, counting down.
ACTTTTTCAGAAATGGGGTTTTTTTCGTCATTTTTTATTTCTTGTTTGGGAATTTTATTGGCAATAGGATTCTATAACACACTGAGAACAACTTTTACATTCGATAAAACTTTTTAAAAAATGAAATTATGTATACAGGCTGAAATGATAGATTATTCCCCTTCTACCTATGTAAAATTTTGCTTTCAAAATTATTTACTATATCTTGTATAAATAAATGCATCCAACACTCAGTAAATGAATGCCAATGCACATGTAAATAACGCAGCAATCAAAAATAATTAGCACCTTTTAACTCGACATAAATTGTAACATGCAAGAAAATTATTGTATAAATTACAATATACGGTATACTTTTCTTTAACATGAAATGGTAATATGCATATCAAAAATTGATATTTGATCCTTTATTTTGTAATTTTAAAGAATAAAATGTAAAAAAATATTTTCACTTTCGTATGGCAGGCTCTAATTTCTGTATAGGAATTTATTACTCGAACATTAATGGAATTTTGCATAATCCATTTTGCAATTATTGCTCCAATTCTTTCCCTTTCGGTAACATCATAATCTTTCTTATCGATCGATAGTTACCATTTCTGTTTTTTGCGCATTTTTGAGAGATTAATTTTTGTTAAGAATTCATTTCGCCATTACTTCCACAACCTATCAGAGAATTCGTTCTCATTCGGCTTATGAAGTTTCTTTCATATGCCAATTCTGGGGAAGATATTTTATGGAAATCCTAAATAAAGAACCTTATTTGTGTATTTTGTAATAAAATTACATAAATAAAGATTGAAATATTCAGTTCAAAACCTTACCCACCTGTTTTCAGTGTTTGGTAATGATATCCTATGATGGCTAGGGCTACAGCCATGGCTGTGCACATAACGAGGCATATTCCAGATACACCACACAATATCCTCTCCAACCTGGATCGTCTGTTCCACCATGGTGGATTTCTGTAAAGAAAAGAAATTCATGTTTTAAAATGACAATAGTGTCAATAATTTCAGTACTACAGCACATGGCCAGAAGTATTCATATAAATAAATATTTTTAGAATTCATAGAAATAAATACTTCAGAAAAAAGCATCTTAATTGTCCATGCGATCCTATACTTTAGTTGAGAGTATTTTCGTCGATCATTTTGAGATCTTTTAATTATTTTCTTAGCTCATTTTGAGGTATTCCAGTTATTTTCATGGATCATTTTGAGACCTTCCCGTTATTTTCATAAATCATTTTGAAAACTTCCTGTTATTTTCGTGGAACATTTTGAGACCTTTTAATTATTTTCGTAGTATATTTTGAAATTTTTTAAAAATTATTTTCGTGGCTAATTTTGAGATCTTTCAGTTATTTTCGCGGCACGTTTTCCAGTTATTTTCATGGACCATTTTGATGTATATTATTTTTTCTGCATTGTTTTGAGATCTTTGCATTATTTTCTTCGGCCATTTTGAAATTTGTTAGTTATCTTTGTGGGACATTTTGAGATGTTTTAAATAAATCGAACTTTTATAAAAGTTATTGAAATATAGAAAATATAATGAAGTCATTAAAGCCAATTTTTAAAGAAAAATAATGCAGATATTGATATGAATTTTTTGTTGAGGAAACTCATTTCTACGTAGCACATATCAGGAAAAAAAATTCGGAAATTTGGATGAAATTTCTTAAAAAATCTTTCTTTTTCCAAATCATCTTTTTGAAATTTACTTCTAATCTAATTAAACTACCATATTTTCAATAGCTCATTTTCTTAAGCAGTTTAATATCATTTTTTTATTTCAAATTTTAAGGAAAAAATTAATGTTTCAACTTCCACTCTTTATTACACAATATATCCAACACCATACTGATGGGCTTTTTCAAGTACACAACATTAAATGTTATAACGCTAATGTTTTTCTTTTTCGAAAAGCTTGCTTTCCTTTTTTTCTGTAAACATGGGATAGTTTAAAAAAGTATAGCTATGTCATTTCTCGGTATCGTACGCCAACACAAAGACTACCGACTAGTATTTCACAAGTAGTTAACTAGTCAAACAATAGTTACATCACCATCTTAAATCATTGTATATTTTATGATATTTCATTCTTCACCTGAAATATTGTCAATAAATTTTATTTCACCTACGCACTCCTAGCAAACAAAATAATTTCATAGAGAATTTCTGTAAAATACTTTTTGAAGCATATGAAAAGTATGATAGCTTTTGTTCAATGCAATTTTTAGAAAAAATATTCAATAACATGCAACTTTATTTTAAGTGAACCCACACTGATATTATTATCGTTCATTGTCAATCATAAATAAAAGTAAATATAACCTTACAAGAGCATAACTGGGTAGTATATAACTCCATGAAAAAAGTTCATGTTAAGTTCTTTAGAAATTTAATATTTTTATCGTTATTAATGAATAGTATCTCTTTTTTCGGAACATTTAATCATTCTTAATAATACTATTAGCTGATTTAATATAATGTTTTCTACTAAGAGGGAAGTTTATGTATAATTTATATACAAAAATAAATAACCATATCTTCAAAAACTGTTATCTCACAAAAAAAGGGTTTTTGAATTATCTTAAAAAAAAAAAAAAAAAACTTTTCAACTATATCAGTTTTCTTTCTGAACAATGCTTTGTTTATTTTTAATTAATTTTTTAATTGTAACTCATAATTTGTAACTCTTTATTTTTAATGTGCTAAAATTCAATGTCATGAATCAAAGTATTCACTCTTATGCTTTTACTAAAGTTACATTTTAAAAAAGAAAAGGCTTTCTTTGGGAGTTAATTCCGATGTAAGATTTTCACATCCGCTTTTATTTCGTAGCATTTACATTGCTAAATTGCATGAGTTACAATAATATTCAATTTTTAATTCATGTTTTTTTTTTCAAATATCAAAGTGGAATTTTTTGAAAATTGCACATTGCATAGAAATAAAAATAATTCTAAAAAGCCAATAATTTTGGTGAACAAACTAGTTCAAAAAATTTAATATTTTTTGTGCTAAATTCAGTAGGTATGGAAAGAATAAGTTCATTAATTCTTTATAATGTCTGCAAAATCAATTCCATTCAAATTTATACAACTGCAGCGATATATCATCAGTGTCATTTAATAATGCTCGATAAGTTTCCATTTTTTATATCTATACTTATAATAAAGCTCAATATGTGTGTGTGTGTGTGTTGGCGCTCTACAGACTAGACCGTTGAATCTACAGCTACCAAATTTGGTACATGTATACCTTGGAGGTTGGGAATGTGCACCTCGGAGCCCTTTTTTCGAATTTTTAATTAGAATTTGAATTAATTAAAATTTAAGCGAAATTTCGACGATTTTTCGCTATAACTTCCGAAAATATTATTGCCCAAACATGATTTTTACATCAATTTAAAGATTAAAAAATTAGCTTTCTAATGGTGTCTTTGTTTTAATATATAACTTAAGCTTCTATTTTTAACGAATTTTTAAAGAAATATTTTAACCATGTTTTCAACAATATATTTCGGACAAAACAATAAAATTTAATCTGCATGAGCACGTCAAGGGGGAAAAATTAGGTTAAACAACTATCATTACAAAGGAAAAAAAAACAATTATTTAGGAAAAAAAACAACTATCATTACAAATTAAATCTAAAGAAATGCAACTTTTAGCACGTGACTGGATAAAATAAAAGAAATATAATATGTGACATTTTCTAAAATAAATAATGAACGAGCAAAGGGAAAAAATAGCTTTTATTAAACTGTTGAAATCATACTGACAGAAGTTCAAATTAAAAAATAAATTAACTAGGACTGCAAATTAAATTTTAAAAATGTAACATTCACCACGTGATTGGATGAAATTAAATATTAAATGTTATGTTTTCTAAAAAAGAAATACAAAGGTTTCTATGATCGTTTGCAAAATCTGTATCATTAATTTAGTAAATCAGTGTTACGTGACTTTCGAAGTTTAAGTATATCTGGCAGAGAAATTATAAAGAGAGCAAGGTACATAAGTATTTAATTGAAAATCTTAGACCCCATTACTCTTGGCGAACCAGCTGGTCTCCAAAGGCGTCTAGTTTTAAAATAATCTTAAAAGATTCACAAGTTTTTATTTAACTTCATTATGCCAAAATACATAGTCCATAAATTGAGTTGAAACTCTGCATTTCCTTATAAAATTTTTGTCTTATGAAGAGTTAAAAGGTGCAGCTTTTGTTCAGAGATGAAATAATAGAGATTTTATTATTGAAAATTAATTATCCTGAATTTCGTATTATCTTACAAAAATGAATCTATTTTACCTTTATGAGTAATTATTAAAAGGATAATTTAATCTTTCCAATGAATAGCAAAGCTGATATAAAATTTTCTGAGTGATTATATTCCAAAAATTTGCAATTACTTAATTTAAATGTAACAGAAAAAAAAGAATAAAAGGATAAGAAAAATAAAGCAAATCTTTGCTCTTGAATTCAAGTAACAAAAATTGAATACCACCATTATTAATTATAAATGTCATGTTACACTCGGCTCTATTTTTTTTATGGTTACACGAGCTTAAGGTCTTATTCTATGGTTTTACATGAGCGCAACAAAAAATCTTACACTGTTCAAAAAACTTGAAATTGGGCAATCATGTAACATAAATTAAGTTGTTTTTTTTTTTTTGAATTTTTGAAAATGATTTCTTAAGTTACATATTATAAAATGCTTTTTCTTATTTTTTTAAAGTTGATTTTTTTTATTTCGGGAAATTTTACACCATTCAATGATAATTATTCCAATTCCAGTGATAATAAACTTTATAAAAGAAAATAAATCTTCCAAAAAAACATTTCTAGCAAAGCGATTATCAAAGAATTCTTAAATGAATTTTTAAAAAAATCCTTTCTTAAGTAAAGGAGGTTTCGAGTTTCATAACAAGTCATATTTTTAAGCATCCAGAGAATCAAAAATTTTGAAATTTAACAAAGATTTCAAAAAGATAGAATTTCATGGAAAAAGCTTGATAATGATGTGCATTTTTTCCCTTTCAGAATTAATCGATTAATCAGCAAAAAAAAGACGAAATCCATCTCACATTCTGTCTTCTTTTTCAAAGGCTGAATTTAACAGAATTAAGTATTTTGCGAAAGATTCTCGCATTTCACAGCACAAGCTACAAAAGAAGGGAAAAAGTAATTATTTTTTTTTCTTGAATCATTTAAAAGGCTGCTTTTTTCTTACACTTTTTCACAATTATACTTGTCTTCAATCTTCCAGTAATCATCTTTTTAAAAGTCGTTTCTTTGAAAAGGAAATTTGATTCTAATGAATCTTTGTGACGTTATTTTTTTTTATCGTTTGAAGATTCAGATTTAAAAAAAAAATAACGACATTGTGAAATATCGTCAAAAAGCTTTTTATGAAAAGAAACAGGATTAGAATGCAGTCTTTGATGATAAGAAATTCTTAGAAATTATTATTTCACTGCTCCATGTATCGGATTTCCAATATGAACATCTATATACCGAATATTTTTTGGAAATTTTGGATTTTAAATGGAAAAAGAATTTCCATTTATCAAAAAAAATTCTCTCTGTCAAACAAAAATGTTCGCATAAATATCAAGTGTACATATTACAATAAAAAAGCAATCACTGATTTTATACATAAGAAAGAATATAAATTAAATAAATGATAAAAGAACAGTTAATTGATTTTTATTGTAATAAGAATTCTTGGAAAACATGGAAACTATAAGAGGGAAAATAATAACAATAAACATTTGCCCTTGACTCAAATGTTATTCCTAATATATGTTTACTGATTTGTTTTCTTAACTTGATGATATATTAGTTTCTTTACATTCTTTTTAACTTTAGTTGTTTTTATTACGAATATACACTTAAATCAAACTCCTAAAACTTGAGAGACATGGTCAGCTTGATTTAAAAACTTAGAAATTGGAATAAAAAAATAAAGATGACGATGCAAAAAATATTCGCCAAACACAATATCAATTTTAATTTATGAAAATTTATTATTATTTATACATTTTAGAAATCCTTTCTTTAACTTTCTTTTCTCTAAGAAATTGAATATACATGTTTGTTTCTTATAAAAAAAGATGAAAAATTTTCAATATATATTTCTGTATGTTGAAATTTCTAAATATGGATATTTCAATTTACATTTTTCTGCTATCCTTAAGACTCAATATATAGAAATTCAGTTGCATTTCAATAAATCGAGAAAATTAGAATTAAGTATTTTATTTTCGGGAAATATCTTTAAAGTTTATTTTTTTTTTTTTCCTTTCTTTAATTTCGGAAATTTTAATCAAAATGAATTCGTACAGCCACCAAAAAAATACCAAAAAAAAAACCCCACCAAACAAACAGACAAACAAAAAAGAATCAGAACTAACCAGCGCAAAAAAGACTTTAAAATTATCAGCTTTAATTTATGAATTTGAAAGTGAGAAGAGATAAATTATGGAGTTAAGATAAAATAACATCATTTCAAATAGCATGAAAAATTGCTTTCAAATAAAATGATTTAAAACATGAAATATTAAGGAATTAGAAATTAAGGCCTGAATTAATATATTTGATTTAAAAATAATTTATCATATATATTTATTAATGTATTAAAATCTCAAACAAGTAGTGGGTTGTTTTAAAAATTGTTTTCATTTTTATTCTGGATAAGTAGTAATCTTGAATAGTAATAGTATAAATTTCAATTGATTTTTTTTCCGTTTTGACATGCTAATATAATTTCTAAATAAAACTGAAAATTAAATAAACGAATGAAAATGTACATCATTTTAACGGATGAAAAAATATATTTCCAAAATAGACTCGGTAAATTTAAGATTTAAAAAAAAAAAATCTCGAATAAAAGATTTAAACAAAGCGCGTCGGACAGCTTTTCGCCTTTCTGTAAATCTGTTTCTACTGCAACTATATTTAGTTCGTAAAAAAGCGTATTTTTAGGGTCAGATCTTACCCGCAAAGATATCAGTTAATTTCTTCATTTATTGAAATTTGCAATCAAATGTAAAAGAAGTAAATTATTGATCATATTTTTAAAATTTAGACATGAATAAAATAATATATAAAACGAAATATATTATTGTGGAAAATAAATATTTGCAAAAGACTTTTTAAAGAGTTTGCAGAAAATATATATGAAATAGATAAAACCCAAATGAACCTTTCACAGCATTCATTTTTTAACCAATAAAATATATTTTAATGCAAACTAAATAGAATTCTTTAGACATTAGTATAAAATCATATCCATTGAATCCTTGTACAGTGTTGTGACTACTGAATTTATTTAGAAAAAAAAATGACGTTGATTACAAGAATAATGCGTATATAGGATCAAACAAGTCTCTTTTTAAAATTTAAAATTTTAATTAATTTTATCATTTTCAAAACATTTATTAGATTTTATATTTAGTTACGTTTACTAATAAATATAATCATAATAAAACTTATATTATATATTATAAAAACTTAATATTATAGTTTTGAAAATATAGCTTTATATTTTACAAGAGATAGTAAAATTGTTGAAAATAATTTTATTAATAAACTAAACTTTAAAAAAACAATATTCTGGTAATAGTAATTCCATTAAATTTAATTTAAAACAGAAAATCTAATGGCATCATATTAAGGATAAAACATTGCAATACGAAAATAAAAGATTTTAAAAAACTTACAATTCGGCAGATTTCAAAGATCCACAACATACAGGAGTTATTGATGCCATTTTCCATAAAATTCCCCAATATGGTTAACACTTTTAGTCAAGTATTTACAGTAATAGAAAATTCTATTCCGTCTAATAATTCTTACTTCCGTTTTATTTTTAATTCGAAATATAAATCAAAGTTCTTGAACTTTTATCATACTCTAGAGTTCAGTCATTTTTTATAAAAATTCCATATTTTCTTTTCATTGTGACCATTCTTGAAAAATCTTTAAAAAAGCAGTTATGATATCTTAGCTTCTATATTGATGCAATATTTTTCTTGTAATATACACTAGAAAGCCATGATATTAAAAAAATTCTATATTTTATGCATTTGTATGCTGAAGCATCACTTTCGTTTTTAGAAATAAAACTCAAAATTATTAGTTCACTTATGGCCAATATATTTTGGAGTGATAATTCACGTAATCCAGGAGACGACTGCGAAAGGAATGACGTAAAATTCGAACCTTAATTCATTCCATGGAACTTTTCAGTTTTCACAGAACGATTCCATTTGCGCTAAGCAAGATGATATGATTTTCCCGTGTGTCATGTCTAGGTATCGGAAATGCATTAAACTGACAATTTAACTCCCTCGCCGCTTAAGTGATATTTTTTTATTATTATTATTTCTAAAGAGTTCAATCACCTTTAGGGACTACCAGTCAAAATATTCCGATCACTTAGCCACCGAGTCACGTGATTAATGTTCCACATGCATTTTTTAGCGCGCTTCACGCTTCCCTTGTCTTCTGGTCCTGTTTACTTCCTAAATGACTAAAAGCACTCGGATATCCATTCCGCCGTCGTTCTTTTTAATTGGTGCCAAAAAACTCAAGCTACTCGATAAGCCGCAGAGCGTAAGCAAAGAGCAAACGATTTCTGCTTAAAAGCCAACATTTTGTAAAATAACTCCTTCGCGTGCGAGTGCTAGAATAAAATTCAAGATTCCATTTTGTTGTTTTGTGTATGTAGACAAAATATTATCGTTTCCGGGTCGAGAACTCGAACATTCTTTTTTTTAATCGTTTGTCTATTTGTTATTTATCTATTGTCATTCATATTAAGGTGTTCTTGAAATCTTTGAGTCAAAAAATGTTCTATTTAGCATGTTTATTTTTTTATTTGATTATTTGGCAGCAGCATCACATTTACGCATTATTTTTCATAAAATCTATGAATGGGGTGGCAATGGTTGAATGAAAGAAGGTCGGAATTGTATTTCGGTCACGAGATAATCTTTGTGAAGGGCGGATCCTTATATGTCATCAGGGCAGAATAGCGGAATTAGAAAAATCGCTATTATTTAAAGTACACATCTTGTATACTTCGTCTTCATTTTAAATAGGGTAATATTATAATTTTTTAAATGAGACTTTTTTATAAGTATGTAAAATGTATATTACAAGAAAAATAAATATATTTTTAATGAGTTGTTTAGAAATTATTTTATATTTTGTTTCAATTACCTTTCAAATATTCTTTCAATTTATGCAATTTCTTCAAAAACTAAGATACTCTATTTAAGGGAACGGTGGATTATTAAACATTTTAACCGAAAATTCACTTCGAGTAAAGAAAATTCATATTTATATAAATATATTAATACATCAAATATTTGAAGAAATTATATGGATATATTCTCTTTTTTTTTTCTTTTTTTTTTGAAGAAATTACATAAAATTCATATTCGTTAAACATAAAATAAAAGCCTTTCGGTTAAACCTAAAAGGTAACATTATATGTATTTTAGGCTAAGAGTTCCTGTAGTTTGTTAAAAGTCAGTTTTAGTTCAAAAACATTTATCAAGGTTCAATTATATCGCAAAAATATTTCTAAAAATTAAATTTTAATTGAAATAAAAAAAATTTATCAAGTTTTGATCCAAATAAATTTGCATAATAATAAAGAAAAAAAGAAGAAAAATATAAAAAAAAAACTAAGTCGTCTGCAATATTTTAAAATTGTTAAAAATTATACCTTTCAAAAATTTTTTAAATAATATATAGATATTTTTAAATAAAGTTTTTAAGATGTTTGGAGTAATTATATTTTAATACATATACATAAAACAATTCATTTCTTTAAATGAATATTTCGTAAAAATGCCCTTAAAAAGAAAATAATATAAACTTAATAAATATATATTTCATGAAATATTTTATCGAACAAAATTTTATGATTTACTCTTTATATTTTATAAAAAATATTTGCATAATGAAATTTTTCAACTTTTTCACGACTGCTGATTGTTAAAGTTGAAAGAGAACCAGCCAAATTGGCAAATATGAAAATTGTTTATACAATACATTCCCGAGTATCCGACCTAATGTGGCCGAATAACAAAAAAACAGTAAAAATGAAGCCTACAATCGCCAATTTCATCATTTGAGAACATTATTATTTTTAAGTCGTTATTTGTCTTAGTTAATTTAAGTCATTAACCAGCTTAAAACGGTTTGAAACAATCACGAGAATTCTCTGTTGATGTCAAAACTTTTATTAAACTTGAGTGAAGTTTTTTTAAATCATATTAAAAAATTAGACTATTTAATTTCCTCAGAAAAAAATTACATTCAATGAAAATAACAGCTATGATGTCATAGTTCTACGTCAATCTTTTGAAAACGCATCTGTTGCCAAAGAAAAATACATAATAATAATGCAATACTGATAAAAACAGGTAAAAAAAAATGCGATTAAAAGATGCTGATGTATATTGCCATTTATGCGTTTTTCCTTGCCTACGCGATATCGAGCTTCAGTTATTCAAAACCTTTTAACGAAAAAAGGATCATGCTCTGAGGTAATAAAGAAAAAAAACACTTAGATCGGCCAGAGTTTTATGAGCTCATTTTTTTTTCACCGAAAGCAAAGTTTTTAGATTAGACAAAGAAGATCAGAAAACAAATTTTTTACTAAAGCTTACTATTATAATATGTATCTTTTCTCTTGTTACTGAGTCCTAAACCCTCCAATTAGGTCAAGCAATATTTAATATTAACATGTCGAGTTAAAACACAAGGCTCTGTACTGGCTATTTATATATATTTATACACTGCATTGCAAGCTTCAAGAATTTATAGAAAGAAAGTGAGTTGGAAGATATAAACAGCTCATATTTTAACATGAATTCAGTAATGCCTAACTTAAATGCAGAAAACACAAACAATGTTGTCAATGCAACATAATGTCTTCAATATTTAATTACGATGAAAGAAAACTAGGCCGGATAGTAGCGAACCGGATATTCGGGAGTGTACTGTACTCGAAAGACATGGCAGTTGTTAAAAAATATAAAAGTTGTTTCATTTTCCCCTTGTTGACATAGATATTGAAATTACTGAATATACTATTGAACATGTTATATTATTAAGTATTATAAACCGTAATAGAGACACTACAGTGTGCAAAAATGAATCAAAACACATTTATAAATATTATTAAAAATGATGAAGATTATCAATAAAACATATTGTTATTAATGCTAATAATAATTATTATAAGAAGGAATTTTATAGTATTAAATACAATGCTCGGTAGAATATAGTTTCATGGAAATACTACAGATGGAGCGTTGCGATCTTTGCAAAAATGGTGAATATTCTATGAAAAACACGTTCGATTTTTTTACAATTCAGAATAAGTCTTTCTCAATGGATAGTTAATGTTGATAATTAAGTTTTAGGCTTTATTACTCTCTTTTTCATAACTAAATTTACAAATTTCTAATGATTCTCGAATTCTCTTTATAGTGAAGTTTATAAATGAACAACGAAACTTCTTTAAATGTAATCTCAATTATAATTATTGTTTATGACATACTATCTCATTCCTTTTATAGAAATCATTTAATTTTTTATGGTCTCTATAAACTATGCATCGTGGGAACGTTAATGTTATCATGAGGAATGTGGAAAACACCTATTATGAAATATTTCGAAAACAATTTTTTTTAATTTTCCCTTCTCATCCTTGACTTCTAAAAGAAAGTTTTTAAAGCACAAAATTACGATTCCCAGCAAAAGATCGGTAGTAATCGAACTAATAATTGTTTTTGTTAACAAAGAAATAATTGAATCCATCATTACATAACACAACAAAAATACATTGACGTAATTATAACAATTACTCTACAGTAGCCTAAGTTTGATAACATTCATTTAATAGTAATCAAACGCCAAAAGCTATCCTTTATCGACCTTGAAATCAAAGCTCAAGCAATAAAAAGATACTTTCAGAGCTTGATCATAGTTATGCGTTACAACTTTTCCTGATATTAAATCAGCAACTGGCCATCACTGTTAACAAAAATTCTTTTTTTTAAATGTATCCGAAAATCCGGTTATTCGATCACAGTCGCAGTTACAAAGCAAAAGATGTCTCTTCAATAATTTATTTGCTGTAAGTTCGACACACGACTAACGTGGTGCATAATTAGGGTGCTTACTGAATGTGAAGCAATAGATACTATCGGTTGCCCTTGACAACCGGGAACATCCGGGTGTTCTATCCGAACCCGTGATTTTAGCCATCCGTTCCATTTTTTTTTTTTTCTCCTTAGAGGAGTTTTGGAACTTAATTTTTTTTCTGATAAAAAAAAGTTTTAGTGGTCCTTGAGGTTTTCCTCCTCATTATAAATTTAGTATGTATGTAAGAGAAAAGGGAGAGCGCTATATAATATTTTTCCCATTAATTTTTTTTATCATTAGCTTATTTACTAACTGCACGTTACTAAATGAAATATTTATAAAACAATTATATTATTCCTACATAGCAGATCAAACATCACATAAATTTGCATTCTCCAGATAAACGTAAATGGGCTCTTCATCTAAAATCTCACTGCACCCAATATTATACCGTAATATCAAATACCCTCCCCTTGAAAGAAATTGGAAGTATTCTAAAATTAAAACTGAGTGGGGAAGTTAATTTGATACAAGAGTAAAATTGACAGAATTTTTCTCTAAAAATATAATACAAGAATCTAAAAGAGATTTTATTGACACCTGCCGATCAAAGAAAGGGAATATTAAGTATCTATAACGGATAAGTTACTCAGCTACAAATCAGATCCTTGGCGGAATTCACCCTCCACATTGGCACAATTCCTGCCAACACTTTCGCCAAACTGATGACCCCGGACGTGATGAATTTTCAACATCTGTCGGGGCGCCATCTACCCGCAGCAATCGCAACCAAAGCAAAGTCGTCAGACTCACTTGACGCAGTAGCAACTCTCATACACTAGCCATAACGCTTGACGCAATAAAATTGTTCGTCTCTCTACTGATTCACTGGTAGAGGAGTATTGTGGTGACATCTTAATAAGCCAGTAACTGCCACTAAACATCGGTGGTCAATTTTGTATAGTGGATAAGTTACTGGACTTCAAACCCAAACATCGCAGGTTCGATCCTTGGCGGAGTTCAACCTACTCATTGGCACAATTCCGCCAACACACCAACGCCAAATATCTTTCAAAAATCTGCATACGAAGCGGAGATACTTATTCCTTCGTTCATATATATATTATGCTGATCCATATGCAGCAAAAGGAAAGTTTTGAAAGACTGGAATAATGTGACAGTATAAGTGGAAAGTGACTGCGTCCTGTGGGTCATCATCAATCTAGGTATAATCCCTTCCATAGAAGAAAGTTGAGTGTGGATGTCATATTTATAAACACCAGAATAGCTAGAACCAATTACCAAATTTCAGGGAAATGTGAAAATTTTAATTGCTTCTGTAGGAGGGCCACTTATATTTTACATTGTGTCTCTGAGTTTAAACACATATCCATTAAAACGAAAGGAAAATTTGTATGCATATGTGTAATTCTACAAAGCAAAGTGTATGTAGGTCTCTATGTAAAGCTAAAAAATTTGGCACAAATATATTTTGAATAATGATAATAGGCTTTTAGAAGCTATTATTTCTTAATTTTGATTGACTATTTAAGCGAAATGTTCCCTTTTAAATAAGGAAATATAAAATAAAAAAAATTACACTGTCTAGAAATTCAAAAAATATTTTTTTCTGTATAATCTTAACCAAATTAATTTAATCATTTCCCAGCTTTAATTTTAGGTATATTTTGCACACTATTTTTTGTCTTTGAAATGAAATTATATATCATTTTTATTATTATGTAAACAGAACATGTTCAAAATTTCTAGTTCGTATTTGGTATGGCTTTGAAGTTTGGAGAGGGGATCAAAGTTCAAGTACCTCCCTTATTGAGTATAATTTCTGCTTAGTTCAAAATTACTATGTATGACTCAAAATACCACTCTATAATTCAATGTTAGTGTACTAACAGAATATAACCCTATCATTCAATGTTAGCGTACTAACAAAATATCCCTCTATAAGTCAATTTTAGTATGCTATCAGTGTGAACCAATTTTAAGGACACATGGTTACTTTGTTTAATTAAAAAAAATTAATAATATATATATTATATTTGTTTAATAATATATACTATTAATTTCTATATTTCCTTACATATTTTTGTCACATTTATTAAATTTTATATTCTCTCTGAGAAGGCACAAATACAAAAGCTTAGAAATTCCATAAAAATAAGTTTAGATAATTCAGCAGATAGTTACCTCCATGAACTTTCTGAACGCCAATAAGTTTCAATGAGGAAAAAAAAAAGAATTATGCGAGGTTCTAGACTGAAAATGACACCCAATTTTTTTATTCACGTAGACTAATGATTTTTCAGAGGGTAAGATACTAAAGTAAAATCCTCAAACGAAATGACAAAAATCACTGCTTATTTTCTTTTGCAACATGATCACTTACCTTCATAAAATATTTACTGTGCTGTGAAATAATAACGTGAAAGCGTTAAGCCTCGCTCCAGTGCCCTCAGCGACAACGGCCGCCAAATGAATTATTATTCCACCCCTTTCCCTACCCCATCTTCGCCAAATGAAATCTTCTCTCCCGAAACCAATTTTGAACTCATCACAACAGCACATAGCTTCCGGTCTGGTGACAGAGTGGTCTTGGTGCATTCATTATGGAGGGGAGATAGGGTTTGCCTAAGTGAATTTATTTATCTGCAAGCGAAAACTCGTTGATCGAAAAACTTTTTGAGTAGAACTTGTTTATGGGAAACCGTTATGGTCGAAGTTCCCAACTTGGTGTAAATTGCTACCTTAGAGAAAGTTTCGAACAATAGTTAAATGTAAATCACAAATTTTTATATTATTTAAAAGAATAACATATATAAATTTGAAATCCTTCCTAAAAATATAGCAATATTTATGGAAAAAATGATTTTTTATTTAATACATTATTGATATAATTAGCAATAATAAATAATATATTTTTCAGAATACATCAGTCTTTTTTTGGATTATCCTGCTTTTCGGGGTCTTGTCGAAGAAAATAAGACGATTTAGGGAATACCTCCTGATACAAATTCTTTTTTTTAACTATAATTTACACTTTCCTGAAATATTCACCATTTGATTGACTTTGCTTCCTGTAAAATTAGTTTCAAAATTTGAAATATTTTAATGCATCAATAATTTTGTATTATTAATAACATTTATCTAGTTTTATTTGTCATTTATTTATAATTTTTAGTACTGACATCTTTCTTGTCTTTTTTACTTATTTCAGCTTCAATAACTCGAATTCATTATTTTTTTTAATTTATTTCATTCACGCTTCATTTATCTTACAATGTTTAAAATAACTTGCTCCAATAAATATACTTAAAAATATTTTTCACATTCCTTTGTATTCAATTTTAATGAATATTAAAAGAGCATAACGCTCAACATAGAGGTTTTATCACACTAGATGTTGATAAGAACTATCAAAGAATGAACATAAAATTGTCACCACTCATTACTATGAAAAATAGATAGCTGCTTTCAATGGCTACTAAAAAGCGCCAAGAAGCATTTCGCCAATTTGACGATTTCACTTTATTTGGCGATATTTTTGTGTACGTATATATATTTATGCACTTCAATATATTTTTATACTTTGGCGAAATTTTTTCTTGGCTTTTTTTGGTCGCTGTTAAAATTGAATTCTACAGAAAAATGCTTTGATTTTCTCCGATTACATTGTTAAAGTCACTTCAATATCTTCAAAGCTTCAAAATTTCAATAGCTTCAAAGCTGTTTCCTTTTTAAAATTCAGAAAATCAAACCAATCAATTTCAATTTCACTGTCATATTAATATCTTTACAATAAGAAGTGAAAAAATTGATTGAATATAATTCTAGTTTGTCTTCTTCTCGGTTGCCTTTTTCCATTATTGACCGAATTGGCGATTATAAACGTTTCCAATTTGAAAAAAAGTTCGTAATAGCTCACCAATTCGTTTTTTCAAACAACAGAGCACAGTATCCTGTATAATGTGGTGAAAGTATGGCCGGGTAACATAAAAGTTCGATAGGCCTGAAATCTATGGATTCGTTTTTTTCGCCCAACAATAACAGTTGACAAAATTTTTATACTAAAACTCACGTTATAATACTTTCGGTATCCGACTAAGTTAAAAACACTGGTTGTCGACCACATTCGCGAATTTTTTTATTATTATTTCTTTTAATTCAGACTTTCCTCTTTTCAAAACAGATTATCTTTTCTAGAGAAAGGAAGGCCCGACCTATCATCCAGGTCACATATTTTTTCAACTAAAATTTGTCTTTAATTTGAAATTTTTCAAAACGTTAATTTTCATAAAAATTCTCCACCGTTAACATGATACCTGAAAAACTAATAGAGGTATTGACATAAAAATATCAGCGTGTGTTTTAAATAATAGAGGCAATGGAATGAACCAAAAGTTTTATTATTGGTGAATCCCTTTTTCGTTTATAGATGTTTTTAGAAAAATTAAGACTTGAATTTATGGAAAAAAATGCATGTATACGCTTATTTTTACCCATAACTTCTTTCCATCTCAAAATTTTTCTTAGATTTTGGTTGATTTCATTCATCATTATATTCCATAACTTGTGTACAAAGAAAAATCGGATTGCTGCATTACCATTTTGTGTACAGTGTTAACCGTTTTGGTTAAATTTTATTAAAATATACGACAAATATTCCTAGTTCTCAAAATATATTATATTTTTAAATAATTCTGTTGTATATATACTATTTTGCATTATAATTGACAATGCATCTAAAAAGCACAGTTTTAAATAATTTTTAAATTATATAATTTTTCAAAAATACTCCTTCGAACGTAATCGGATTCTTTAATTTCCCATTTCTTATTGAGTACTAAGCCCTCCATTTACCTCAATGTGAACGCAGTAGCGAACCGATGAATCATAGAAGCTATTACCGGTAACGTATTGAGTTAAAATGGAAAACTCTGTAATGGTAATCTATATATGTTTATAAATTGCACTGCACGTTTCAAGAATTTATCAGACATAAAGGAAGTTAAAGATAAAAACTGTCCACATTTTAACTTAAATTATGTAATGTCAAACTCCCATGCAGGAAACATAAACAAAGCATTAACGTAGATCGTAAGCATAATTCTTTTAAAAAATTGGTTCGAACTGATATTTTTTTTCACTAATAAATGATAACATTGATATGAAAAGGTATTTCTAAGATAATAGTCAAAATTTGCCGTTTTTATTTTCAGAAAACATCCTTAATAAATGCCTTTCTCATTTAATTAAGATAAATGAAAACTGGCCGGATAATATAGAAGTCGGATAATAGCTAATCGGTTTGGAGTCGGATAATTGCTAATATACTGTATTTATATATTTGATGTAAGGGAAGTATTTCGGTTCGTAGAGCATACACCGTTAGGCAGAAGCCAAATTTTCTGACTATTTTCAAATGTGATATGATACAAGATTGAATTGCGGACATTGATTAAAAATTCAAATTGCTTCATTTTATCTTTCATTTTAAAAATTCTTAATTTCAGTGCCAAATGTTATGCTTAATACTTAATATTTATCAGAACAACAAGGATTAAGTCAAACAATGGAAAATTAAATATAGCTTGAATTTGTTTTTCCAAAAAAAATCAGATTGATAAAGCATAAAACAAGATGAAAACAAAATTAATTGGCCGAGTTCCAATTTTCGATTTGGGGTTATCTTCATTTGCTGTAATACTGCGAATGGGGGGAATCAAAGTATCATCTTCATTTTGACACATTCAGTTCTCTCTAACCTGGATATTCTTATTTATCAATCAAAATGTTGTTTTAATTTCTCATTTTAAGTTAAGGTTTGACAGATAAGTTATTAATTTTCGCTCTCAAATTGGGTTTCACAGGATATAGCTTAAAGATAAGATTTTACTAGCGACAGATCATTAAAATGACAACAGGAAAAGTGTTGCCACAAGATTATAGTAAAATGTTAAGAAAAAGTGAAACTTTTTGTATAAAAAAATTGCAGAACATATTCATCTTCGTTCACTATCACATAATCTCGAATGTTTGCATTCGAGCTTTTCAGATGTTAGCCAAAATTTATTTCAAAAATCTGTGGAAGTAGTTTTACCATAACTTCCTAGCATAACCTCTAATAAATTTGTCATGCCATAGAACATCTGACATGTCATTGGAGTACAATCGTAACCAAATATTACATATGGTGCAAATTTACCATTTTTATTATCGTATAATCCTTGATGAGCTATTCGTCAATTAATATCTGTCACACGTTAATAATAACCGAAAATCAATTTTGTGTTATAGATACATTTTTCTGGGTCGATTGAATCCAAAATTCAACAAAAAACTGCACTTGTAGTCACAAAAACTCATATCTAATTTGATGTATTTGTCATTCCATTTTTTGAATTATAGCGTTTACCTCTACTGAAAGTATAGACAGATAAACAGTTAACCTGTTGCGGTTGGGGATATGTAGGATCGAACTCGGGACTTTACGGATGGTAGCCAGATGACATGACCACAAGACCAAAAGAGATTACTCAATCTTAAGGATATTATCTGGCTTATAAAGCTTCCACTACAAACCCGTAATTGGATTTGGTTCACAATTTGACAAACGTCTACACTATAAATATAAAATCTGTATATCGAATTTTAACTATGTAGCTCTCTTCGTTCTGTAACTATCGTGTTAAATTATATTCAAACAACCGAACAAACAGACTTCTTATGAACAGATTTTATTCGAAATTTGATATAAATCCGCAAATATGGTGTAAAGACTGAATACCAAATTTTAACCGCCTAACTCAAAATATTTTTGAGTTACCTTTGCCAAAGACAGACAGACGGATGTTTACCAAAAATGTGCTTTTCAAACTCAGGGACGTGGAGAATCAATAAAATCTCAAGTTCGAATTTTTGACGATTATTATATTTTCTCTGCATTATATATACGAAGAAGTAAAAACTTAACATGTCTTATTGATCTTTTGTCTATTTCCAAATTTTCGACAGTAAAAAAAAAATACAGCAAAATACGACAGTAAATAATAATCATCCCATTGGCAGCATACAAGAATTAATCATTTTCTTTTTCTACGTCATGAGCAGCTGGCACCTTTCAACAAATACAGTCACATCATCCAAAAATCGTCTGGTTTTGTAGACATAATTGATATCGAAGAATAAATGGTTTTGTAGAAACATTATTTTAGTTAATGATGAAATACTATTAGATTGTAGTTAGTCGCGTTATAAGCTCTTCATATACTGATTTATTATTTTTTTGTCTTATATTCTTTATTCTGGGCTGATTATTTTTAACTGATAGACTATTTAAGCTTGTGATCGACTGTTTCTTCTATGGTAAATGATCTACTTTCATATAATTCTCAGATGTACTCGAACATATTTAAATTAGATCTCGTTATTTTTTAAATTTTATATCATTGCAAAATTTTGAAATCATGAAAAAGTTTGATTTTTCATTGAAGTTTATTATTATTATTGATTGATTGATGCGAATATTATATAAAACTATCAGTTTAT
This sequence comes from Argiope trifasciata, assembly GCA_026543055.1. Taxonomy (NCBI): domain Eukaryota; kingdom Metazoa; phylum Arthropoda; class Arachnida; order Araneae; family Araneidae; genus Argiope; species Argiope trifasciata. The sequence continues at coordinate 384,300 of JAPMOQ010019520.1, read as the reverse complement.
TTAAAACTAATGAAATAGCAATCAATTGCTTGTCATATCTTGTAAAAGATTTCGAAAATTGTTGAAATTTTAAATGAAAACAAATTTAAGTTCATTTGTTTAATAGATTTTATATCCAGAGTTCAAAATTTGTAAATACTTCGTAAAAAATCATAGTCATTCGTCAAAGCCTTTTCTAGTAAAACGTAGTAGGAATTCTGTAATTTACCAGCAAAACATTTTTCTTTTTAGAATTAAAAATTTGATATACTGATATATAATGATATTTATCTTTTTATAATTTGAATTTTGAAATTATTCATTCTGAAATAATTAATGATTTATAATAAAAACAATTTAGAATTACTTGCTTAAAAATTGATAACATGAGATATATTGCTGAAACAATTTATAGTTTAGAAGTTATTAAAAATATCTTAAATAAAATATAGGATATTAGTTATTAGAAATTACTATTTAATCTTTGGCATCAAAAAAATAAACAAATATGGATAAAATTTTGCACATCAGTATAAAAAAATCCTTAAATGCACATTTTCGAATAAAATTCAAACACAAATGCTTTTTAACCTAAAAGAACATTATTTAATCTAAAAATAATGCTAATTCTGTAAAAACCCTTTCTATGTAGTAAATTATTAATATTTTTGTCACCATAAAATTTCATTAGTTTATCGCAATAATATACAAATTTATTTACTTCATGATTGACTAAATGAGAAATGTTGACAGTAAAACTCATATTAGCATTAATAAGAAATGGAATATTTTCATAAATAATCCTTAATTTGTTTGGAACTTTTGTATCTGAACGAAATAAACACTGAAAATCTCAGAATAATTAGTTAAAAAAGGATTTTTTAATTTTGAAATGAAGAAAATAATTTTCTATTTGAAGGATATTTTTATTTAAAAAACATAAAAGATTGGATATAATACGACTTTTTTCATAAAAAACCAAAATTATTTGTACGATTATATCGATTTTCTTTCTTTAATCCAAACATGCTTTTCATTTTTAAGTTTCTGCTTTACATTTCACATTATTAAAGAGAAGTTTAAGAATTTAAACAGAGAAAAAATAGCTGCATTTTCAATAAGTTCCCAGTTTGAGATAAAAATTTCCTAAACTCGAATTTTTTTCATTTCGTATTCTGTCTTAATAATTCAGTTCGTAACAATGCATTTAATATGGAGTCAGAAATAAAAGAAAGTTTAAACAAGAGCGAAGCTTTTCGATATTAGAAACCGAGTCAACAAAAGAAGAGTTCAGTTTCTACCATTTCTTTCATGCATGATTTGTTCTCAGAAAAAGTCTTCCACAAATAATATCGTTTTCTCTCTTTTAAAACACGATCCGAAAATCGTGAGTCAGAAAGAATGGGTAAAAAGGAAACAAACGATAAAAAATAAATGAAAAAAAAATCAATTGGATTCGTTTGAGAATAAATGTTTTCTTCACTCGATAGCTCCGTTATTTATCCAACCGAAATGGCAACTGAAATCGTTTTCGCCCGCCTGATACTTTTTTCTTAAATTCATAAACTGAAAATTCGAATTTTACGCCTGTAGAGTATTTTTTCTCTTTTATTCTTCAGTGAATACAATAACGTTTCGAAGTTTAAAAGCTTCATTTTAAGAATTCGAGTCAATTCCTTTTTATCTAGCTTTGCAGTTTAAATGTTGTATTTCGTAAGGATAAATGAAATTATATTCCTCATGCATTAAATGAATTTAGTTTGTAGTTTTTAATTTGTTACGGCCCATAAGTTATCATAAATTGAAATTTTTGAATTCGTTATGGATATGCAAAATAACTGTTTTAATCATGATCCTATAATTTAATTTTTAAACCTTCAAAAATTATAAAAATGATTTAAATAAAAGAAAGAAATGTGCTGTTTCATTTGGTAAATGTAGCTCTAAAGAATTTAGGAAATGTGCCTTTTTGTACAATCATCCCAAGGTCCTATTGATCACATTTAGAAAATAATCTTGGAAATTAGTATTCAAAAATTCAAACTATCAATCACGTTAGTTATGCTCTACTAGTTAAATCAGTGTACAAAGTTTATTTATTAAAGTCATTTCATTTTTTTAGTAATCATGTTTATATAAATATAAATGTACATATACAGTGTGAGTCAAAAATGTATGCACACTTTGAACCGTCATAGAACATTTATGTTCCGTTCCATAAGTTTCAATTGCTGCATTTAGAAAGCTAAAAGTCCAATTTGAAATATAAATGCATGTTCTGATGCAAATGCGATTACTGTTCAAAAGATGGGCCTTCAGTATGAATACATTGCCGAGTACGAGTCACCACAAATTCCGTACACCGTACCAATCTGTCAAAGCAGATTTCTGCTCACATCGCTTGAAGCATTGTTAGGTACTTTGAGCCTGTAAAATTACGTTCAAAGCGGAAAGGCCCAATGAGTCCCCTTGCAGACAAACCACACAACAGGCAATTCACACACACTTACAACAGGCAATTCACAGCCTGTAATGTGAAGATTCTCTTTAACCCAGTACACACAATTGTGCCCATTGACAGTTCAATTCAGTTTGAATTGGGCTTTATCCAACCAATTTATGCCACCGATAAATCTCGGTTCATATCTCAGTATCTCTTGAACCCATTCACAAAATTCGGACTTTCAATCTGAATCGTCGTCATTTAACTTACGCCACTGGATTTCTTCTTATGAGGCATCCTAGAAGATGAGATTTACAAACATAAACCACGTAACCTAGACAGACTTTGGAATGAGATTCAATCTGAAGGTGCATAGATCCCATTGGACACGTTGGTACGATGTTCGGAATCAGTGGCGACTCGTACTCAGCAATTTATTGATATTGATTACTTTTGAAAAGTAATCTCAATTGCATCAGAAAGTGTTTTAAATTTAACGTAAGCTTTCCACTTCCTGCAATTGAACCTTACAGAACGCAACATAAATTTTCTATGATGGTTAAAAGTGTGTATACATTTTTTGATGTACCTTGTATGAATAAATAAAAAATTTGTTCTTTTTTGGTAGGTTTGATCCTGATTCTATTGCAAAACAGCATTTCTGATGATAAAGTTCTTTAATAAATTTCATCCATGAAGCTTAATACGAATTATTAACAGACAGATAATATGATAATTCGTATAATTATATAATTGCAACCAATGTACAATAATTGCAATTATTACAATAAATGCAAATGTTCTTAATTCAAAGAGGTCTGAAATCTGCCAAAACAGTTTAACAATTACAGTGTTTTCGTTTTGTGTATTTCATATATTGGAAAGTCGAAATCATAATTTTAAAATTAGGATTTTTCCACATACTCAATATTTCTAATCTTATTGACATGTAGTCAAAAATGATATGAATATTGCGTTAAGATAGATTTAACGTCATTATATTTTCATTTAATTCTTTTCTGATTTAATTAGGTAGTGAGTTATCAAAACCATCCATTGAATCTTTAACCGTCCGAAGAAGGTTGGTTTTATTCCTAATTTTATGATTGAAGTTCGCGAAAAGTTATAGTAGCAACGTTAAACGCACGAAAATTGCTGTTAAACCACATTTTTACTCACTCTCAAACTAATGATGTTCTCAGCAGCCCCCCTACCCCATTTAAGCTACTCATCTCATTACACTTACAGTCCCATGCCTTGAGGAAGTTGCATATTTTGTTCAGTCAATTAGTACCTCGTTATGAGGGGAAACAGAAGAGTAATGAGGAAAATATTCATGAAGGGCATTTGGAGACATTTACAACATTCCTAATTTGTTTACTTTTCATAATTATCAGTTTTCACGTTCTGCTATAATAGAAGAATTAACTAAATATTATCAATAATTATTTGTTTTGACAATGAAAGGATAATTACCTTATACAAATGAGACACTAAAACAGAGAACACACCAACATATTTTTCAGAAGCAACTTAAATCAATGCCCACTTTTAAGAAATTTTCTGTCATATCTATACTATTTAATATCTCATTTATATTTAGTATAAATGAGATATTAAATACTTCAGTACTTGGGAAAAATCTACGAAGCGCACTTGGAAAAAATCCTGCTATTTCGCTGCATTGAAGATCATTATGATCCCTGCAGTGGAAGCAAAAGCATGTATGTTTTGGTAACATTTTTTAATGATCACATTTCACACAAAATAAACACAGGACACGAAAAGACGAGACAAGATATTAACGCGCGCACCCCTGCCAGAACAGTATCTCATCTCATTTTAATAACAATCGCAGTGTATTATGAGATGCGTATCTAATCAATTATCACTATCTGCTATCTATTATCCAAAAGTCAAGGTAGATTAATGCAAATGCAACGTTATCATAAAAAATGAGCACTTAATCTTGTTAATTTTAATGTCTCTGTGATTAAAAAAATAACCAATTTTTGTATAATATCAATGCTTCTGCATGTCGTTTTGTCTATTCGTATATTCATTCATTGTAATCTTTAAATAAAGTGATAGAGTTGCAAATAGTTGTAAAAAGGCATCATAGAATGTAGGAAATTTATAGATTTAAATAAATCTAGTTTCAACCGTTAAATAAATATAGTTTATAATGAAATATTGGATACTTTCAATCGCCATCTAATTCGTCGAGAACATTGCCCAAGATTAAATTCATCTAACTCTCTTATGGAATACGTAGCAACGGCATGGTGATAAGGTCTCGGTTTCGGAAAAAGAGACTTTCAGGTTCGACACCTGATTCCACCGAAGAATCGTCGTATATGATCTGGCGTGAGTTAAATCAATCGGAATCACGAAGGGTGCTATATGAGGTATCATCCTTGTTATTAGACCGTGTTTCAAAATTTCGAGGTTCGTTACGAAATAACTATAGTGTTGCTTTAAGACGGTGTGTTAATATAACTAAACTGTCATATAATACTAGTTCTTGTTGTTGTTTTTTTTCAATGAGATTTTTTTAAGAATCAGACAAAGGTAAAAATCAAAGAGGCTTTATTTTAATAATCTTATGACTTTTCTTTTATTATAAAATTTTCCTTTATTACTCTGAAATAATTCATTTGATTTATAATCATAATAATTTGGATTTATTTTATTTAAAAATCGTCAATAGAAGAAATACTGCAGAAATAACTCACCTTTTAAAAATTATAAAAATATCTTAGCTAAAATACAAACTATTAGTTTGTACAAATTCTATTTAATATTTGGCATCAAAAATATAAAAAAAATGTTGTTAAATATTCGTTCAGAATATACTAAAAATGCAATTAAGAAATAAATGTTTTTAACTTGAAAAAACATTATTTTATCTAAAAAATAATGTTAATTCTATAAATACCGATCCTATGTGGTAAATTTTAAATATTTTCTTTTTCCATGACAACCAGATAATTAATAAGATGTATTCACTTCAAAATAAGTAATACAGGAAATATTGATGATAAAAATCATGTCATTAACATTAATAAGGAATAAATTATTTTCATAAGGAATCCTTAAATCATTTGGAACTTTTGCAGCGAAATAAAATGAAGAAGAAAAGTCAAAACATAATGATTAGTTTAAAAAATATTTTTAATTTTAAAATAAAGGAGGTAATTTTCTATTTGATGACCATTTTTATTTGAAAAATATAGCATGTGAAAAACATCTCTTTTTATATAAAAAGCAAAATTATCTGTAGGATTAAATCTATTTTCCTTTTTTAAATCTAAACATGTTTTTCAATTTTTATGTTTCTGCCTTCTGAGATAATACTAGTTTTAAAATATATTTTTAAAATTTTATTAAAATAAATTAAATAACTTTTTATTTGTCAAATATGAATCTTTTTAATATAGAAGTTCTAAGAAATCAAAGCACTGTGTATCATTAAAAATAAAAATGTCCTAGTGATCTATCTTTTGATTGAACTTAATCCGTAATATTATTATAGCACCCCTTTTTAAACTTCGCTAATAATTCACTAACATTTTAAACTACACAGATCTTAAAAAGAAATCTTAAGAAAGAAATTTTCAAAAAAAAAAGATCTTAACACTTTATACGCTACTGTCGAGGTATCGATTCTTCCGATTGTTGACATTTTTATACAAAAAAAGGAATGAAAAAAAGTAAAGATATTCTTCAGGTATATATTATAAAGTTCAACCTATCTAAACTGACATAAGATACTAATTTTAGTTCACAGTAACCTGTAATCGGATGTATCTGAAAGAAAAGATATCTCATCGATAGTGTTGAAAGTATTAAAGAAAAACATAAAATTAAATGTTTCGTGAAACGATGAAAAGGGTTTGAATTTCATTGCAGTTTAAACAGTGTTTGTTAGATAATCATGCTAAAAAATAGCTATTTTTTATGAATTCAGGATTTTTTTAAATTCAATATTTTTGATGTTTGAACTGGTTTCTTTATAAAACCCTCAAAATCTTATTTCTAGGTTTATGTTTAGGAAAGCTACATCGATTTTTATATATTCATTTATGTACGTTTTAATGTTATTTTACATGTTGTTTTCTTAAATTCTATTTTTTGATAGATTATTCTTACGAAAAATCTCATAAATTAAAATCTAATGCATATTGCTTTTACCAAATCTGGGATAGTGATTTTTTCAATATGTTCTGCAGTTTTTGAACTAGAAAATATGTAATTTATTTATTTACAAAGTTTTTATTGTTTTTTTAATGTCTCACAATGTGAAAAAATTTCATGATACTTATCAATCGAGTCTCAATATTTAAAGAAAAATATTCAATAGTATAACTATTTACGTTCATTTTGAAATATAGTTTATCTTTTAGTTCAGGAACTTAATAATATATTTCTTAAACTATCACCAAAATTTTAACCAAATCATTTGATAAACCTCTAACTTAGAGGATTTCCACTTTATACCTATTTTTAAACAGAAAAGGCCGTTTTTTCAAACTAAAAAAATTGTCATTTAATTGGTATATTTTGATTTCATATATGTTTTTATTTTTCAATGCTTTTAATGCGATCATTCAAAAGTATAACTATTTCGTTCATTTTTAAAAGTTCATTCCCAACATTGTCGCATACCATTTGAATTATGAAAACTAAACTATAGAAAAACCTTATAGAAAAACTCATTCCCATTCAAAAATAGTGCAAAATTCAGTTTTATGCAATTATATTTTCCCATTATTTATCACGTAAAATCGCTTTCAATTCGAAAAACAAACCTTAATTTTTAGCTAAATTATAATTTAAAAAAGATTTTCTCAGAGTTGTTCATTCTCTCATTTCTCATCGTTCAAATTTGTTAATTCTATGCGAAAACGATGTGGTCTTTAGAACGCAAAAGATGCAAACATAGAATGTAAGCCTTCATATTAAAAGTTTTTGGAAGACAAATATTTTTAGTTTACTAATACACGAAATTATTGATTCATTTCAAGAAAATTAAGCTAGTTTTCTTACATTTCTTTGATTATTTGACGGATGCTCTGATTTATAACTTTGTTTATCTAATAAAACTGTTATGGATTATGCCCCGAAGATGTTATGTGCTGATAATTTTCTTAACTTCTTTTCATCTTTTCATAGAACATAAAAATTTATTATGGTCTCTTCTTCGGTAAACACCCCATTTTTATCGTTTCAGTCAGGATAATGCAAAGATCTTGAATTTCCCTAAAACAAACTTTGTCGCCATGCTTGGCGAAACGACTACTTTTATAGAAAAAAAATTAAGATGGAAACATGAAAAAGAGAATCGATTTTAACTTCCCTAGTAATTATTATCGGTGGAAAGAAGCCTTTTCCGTTCTTAATGTTGGCAACGCATTTTCCTGCCCCCAAACACAATAGCCATAACCGTAAAGATGGCGATAAAAGAGGACAACAAAAAGCGATAATAACGAAAGTGTTTGTCCTAAAAAGCCATCGAAGCCTAAAATCTCCTCTAAAGTAAGAAAGCTAAGTTTTCTGTATAAGTGTCTTCTTCTATCTGTCAAAGGTTAGTCCGTTGTTTAGAAAGAGATGATTCAACATATTTGTGTACAGCAGGAAAGTTTAGAACGCCTCCTCAAACAATTTTAAAATGTTGGTTCTTTTTTTTATCTGCTCTTTCCTTTCCTTGTTACAAAAACTGAGGAAAACTTATTTTAATTCCATTGTTTGAGGAAGGGTTTATCTGCAGACGATTTGAGTGGTCGGAAGTGTAAAACGACAGGAAGATGGCAACAGATGGCTCTTGTTTGTTTTTCCAACCCATTGTTTACTGTTGTCAGAGGTTTTTTTTTTATTGAGGAATAAATTTCTATGCGAACGCGTTAAGTTATCCTCAAATTTATTTAGATATTGAAATGGACATTATTTTTGTCAATGCCTTTCTTGTCATTCATTTATTCTTTGAAGAGATAACAAGTAGATTAAAACAATTTTACTTTCATTCTTTTAATTCAGGAACATTTTGAATATGGAAGTTAGCAATCATACCTAACGAGGACACTCTTATTCTTTGTCTTTGAAATGTTAATTTTTACTTATTGACCCATGTTTTTTTTTTTGGTGGGAATCATTATACACGCGCATAAAAAAACAATAGTTCAGTAAGTTAAGGAATTTGCACATCGTTAATCTTCAAAATGGGACAAAGATATGATTATATCATTGTTTAACTGAATTGAAAAAACATCACATTTATAATAGTTTTCTTAAATTTTCTTTGAAAACTAATATTGCTTTCCTAACAATTAATTATTTGCCAGCATTTCTCTATTAATTTATTAAAAACTAATCAAGATTTTTATCTTTCATTATCATAAATTCAGAAAATATTATTGCACAAAAATTATTTTTGCACCAAGTTTAAACTTTTAAAAATTATCTTTTATGATATGATTTCAGATTTCCAGAATTTTGACAATTTTTTAAATATATTTTTTGTTTCATTTTTGACAGTAGATTACATAACTTCTTTTCCCTGAAATTCAAATAGTTATCATTGTTTCATCAATTATTTAATCACATTATTTTTTCCATTGATGAAAGCTATAGAGAAACTTATATCTATGTACGAATGTATAGAAAAGCTACAAATACGTGATAATTAAATGAAACGTACATATGATATTTTAATAGCACTATTATGTCAAGGTACTAATCTCTGTTTGAAAAGTTTTGAAAGAACATATTTAAGAAATTAAAATTGCATTGTTTTCAATGTCTGTCCGTTTGGTAAAATCTGGATATAAAATTATATCTAAAGGATTTAAATCAAATTAAATATAGCAATAGTAGTAAGAAATTTAAATGGAATTAAACATGAAATAGTTCAAGTAATATTTGACGAAGTAGTTGATCATTGAAGATGGATAACGCTATGATTAAAAAGAGTTCTTTCAAATAAAAGTTCTTTCCCATTTACTTCAAGATTATTTAAAGAAAAAAAAATGCAACCGTTACCAGTTTTTTATTTTAATGTTTAAAAATCACAATGTTATTTCTAAACAAAATGAGTTTAATTATATTAACGTCCCGTTTTAAAGCAACACTAGGGCTATTTTGGGACTGGTCTCGAAACTTTGAACCGCAGTCAGATGAATAGGACGGCACCTGAGTTGGCACTCCTCACTCTACACCACATCATACCAGAGGGAGGATGTTTGCCACGGACTTTTAACGTGCTCCAGACCAGCTTAAATGAGGGTTCTTCGGTGGAACTGGGTGTCGAGCCTGAACCCCCCTGATTCCGAAGCCGTGACCTTACCATTAAACCACCGCGGCCCCACGATGCAAAATGAATCCAGCATTATAAGTTAAACCGTATTTAACTTCATATTACAAGCCATGTTCTTTTATTTACTCCCTAAGCTAAAATTGTGATCATTTTCTCGAAAATATCAAGTTGTTCGAATTTCCAGGACTATAAAGAATTTCCCCATAAATGCATTACTTGTTTATTAATAAGTAACCCGTTACGTAATTTTCTATTAAATAGAACAGAGTTGTGAAATTATGGAAATTTGATCCATAATTCCATTTCGAATTTCCCTCGCTGATTAAAGAATGACTTGATAACACGATTCGATTTTTCAATTAATTACGGCAAGAGAAGGTACAAATTTCAAAGTTTGGAAGAATTCCAACATGATTCATTGTCTAATTCTTATCAACGTATGAAATCAATGCTCACAATTAAAAATTATCTCTGAAACTGTGGCAATGCATCCTTTTATGCTATGACAATTTTTTCCCTCACGTACTAAGTATATGAAAAGAAACTAGTGAAGTTATCAAACAATTCAATATCGTGATTTGATGAATAATCAGGTTTTTATCATATGAGAACATGATCCTGTTTTCGTTACGAGGTTTTGAATAATTGAAGGCAACAAATAATTGAAGCTCGAAATGTGAAGGCAATAAATGGTTAAATGGTTGAAGCCTCATAATGCGAAGGCAAAAAAAAATTGTTGAAACCACAAAATACGAAGGCAACAAATTGTGCGATTAATTCCTTTTACCATGTGAGAACATAATATTGCTTTCTCTTGAGGTTTATGGAACCTCAAAATGTGAAGGCAACAAATTATTGAGACCACACAATGCGTAGGCAATAAATTGGCTTATTCCTTTTTTAAAACTTTCCCTTAATTCCTTTTTTCCTTTCAGTTAATAACAGTTATGAATTGCGTTTATCTGTCAGTGACTATCACCAACGCAACTGATAAAATACAGTTAAAATAGAAAGTTAGTAGCGTTTTCCGATGTCCCTGATACTGCATATCCCTGCAATTTTTCACTAACCAAAAGGTTGTCATGTTGAATAGTCGCATGTATATGATAAGATGTTATATCTCTCCTTCTATTTGAGAGTATTATAACTCAAAAGTGGAATAAATTAGAGAAGTGAAAATAAATTACACGTTGCTCTAAAATTTCAAATTGGTATAAAATTTTGTGCAAAATCTACCACCGAAAACAGATCCGAAATCAATAAGTGTTGTTGTTTCTTACGGCACTTGCCGGTGAACAAGCCCTCTATTACGAAAACAACGATTTTAGCTGATAGAGTGGGTCTCTTGTTTTAGCTGCGTCAACTAGGGGAAAGAGTACGATGCTGCCAATCATTCGCTTGCACAATCCCTTTCTACAGGACGGTACATTCACGCATCTCACGGTAGAGCAAAGGAATAACAACCATGTCCAAACCGGGGCGCGAACCCAGGATGCCCAGACAGACCATGGGAAAGATCCTCTACCCCTATGCCAGGACGCCTTCGAAATGGACAACTGATTCACTTTACTACTCTACAAACTTATTTAAAATCACTCCTTAATCTATATCTATACTTATAATAACGCTCAATGTGTGTGTGTGTGTTGGCGCTCTACAGACCAGACCGTTGGACCTACAGCTACCAAATTTGGTACATGTATACCATTGAGCTTGGGAATGTGCACCTCGGAGCCCTTTTTTCAAATTTTTAATTATAATTTCAATTAATTAAAATTTAAGCGAAATTTCGACTATTTTCCGCTATACCTTCCGAAAATATAATCGCACAAACATGATTTTTACATCAATTTAAAGATTAAAAAATTAGCTTTTTAATGGCTTCTTCGTTTTAATGTATAACTTATGCTTCTATTTTTAACGAATTTTTAAAGAAATATTTTAACCATGTTTTACAATAATATATTTCGGACAAAACAATAAAATTTAATCTGCACGAGCACGTCAAGGGGGAAAAATTAGGTTTTATCAGCATGTTGCCATCCTATTGACGGAAGTTCAAACTAAAAAAAAAAACAACTATCATTGCAAATTAAATCTAAAGAACTGCAACTTTTAGCACGTGACTGGATAAAATAAAAGAAATATAATATGTGACATTTTCTAAAATAAATAATGAACGAGCAAAGGGAAAAAAATAGCTTTTATTAAACTGTTGAAATCATACTGACAGAAGTTCAAATTGAAAAATAAATTAACTATGACTGCAAATTAAATCGAAAAAAAATGTAACATTCACCACGTGATTGGATGAAATTAAATAAATATTAAATGTTATGTTTTCTAAAAAAGAAATACAATACAAAGGTTTCTATGATCGTTTGCAACATCTATATCATTAATTTAGTAAATCAGTGTTACGTGACTTTCGAAGTTTAAATATATCTGGCAGAGAAATTATAAAGAGAGCAAGGCACATAAGTATTTTATTAAAAATCTTAGACCTCATTACTCTTGGCGAACCAGCTGGTCGCCAAAGGCGTCTAGTATATGATAAATGTAAATATTTCTGAAAATTTCTACACTAAATTCAACAAAAAAATTTCTTTCCGATGTAAAGTAAATGAATATTATATAACTTGAAATTTCTCTTCTCTTTCAAGTTATATAATATTCATTTACTTTACATCGGAGAAACAACCTATTAAGATAAAATAGAAGCCTGAAATTCTTTAAAAATTATTTCCATTTTTTGGCAATTTAGGGCACATAATCCATAAATCAATTACGATGTAAAAGGTAATATCTCTTCAAAAGCTTTCAGTACCATCTTTCAATGATTATTAATGATGTCTCATAATTTAAAAGTTCCCATGCTACAATTTTCTCATCAACCTCTTTTCATGCTCTCAAAAGATGATGGATTAATGAGGACTGACTTCAAGACACAATGATGTGACTGATACACCAATGTGAGAAAACACTGGCTTAACCTTATCCAAAAAATGATTGATTTATCAGGATAAGATTAAAGAAATAACAAAACAATGATTCTTTCAACATTCATCACATTGATGAAAGCATCGTAACTAGATACTGAAAACCCGACCTCATAAAGGTTTGGAAAGCTTCACAAACTGTTTAGAAAATAAAAAGTTATCGGCAGTGATAAGTTTGTTTGGAATACTGTCATGAGACGGACTGGGTCACTGTCGTTAAACGAAGAAAAAAAAAAAGAAATGTTTGTCAACTGATTTGGTTGCCAGAATTTATAAATATGTTCAAGGAATATTTATGAAATTAAAATTTTGCCACCAAAATTTACAAATATATCCAAGATAAATTTATAAATAAAATACAGCTGCACTAACTATAAGCTGTCAAATGATTTTTTAATAGGGTTACCAATACTTTGCGAAATTCACGCGATATTTGAATTTGCACACGAAAGTTCGAAAATTCACATCTCACGTTAATTTTGAGACATCCTTTATATATCTGTTAATATTTCTATGAAACATTTGGTACTTTTCCTTTGGCCGGCCGCATCGAAAAATTGCCAAATAATATAGAATTCCGCCAAATTTCTTACAATTGTCATTCGCATCGCTTGGCGACTTGGCTCACGTTTCATTCACATTTTCGACATTTGCGCCTGGAAACGGAAAAGCACAAAAATTTTTACTAATGAAGTGCAATGGATAAATCATTCTATGCGAAAAATTATAGGTGCAATTTATTTGGGTGGGGTATCATTGGTCAAAAAAAATTTTGAAAGCTATACGTGTTATTAAAAAGCAATTGAGAAAATTAACATATTTGCAATTGCCATAAATGCTTTTAATGTAATCCATATCCCTTAAATTTTGCAAGATGTTACAGAAACGCGATACCAGAATTTCGGTTTCGGAACTAGAGGGTCACTGATTTCAAACTATATCCCTTGTATGGTCAGTCTTCATTTGAAGCATGCTGATGGTAAATCCGTCTAAATTCAAGAACCTACCTTAAGTGTGATTTAGAGAACAGAGCCATTTGTGCCCTTGGTATCTAACCATTGTTCAAATTATTAAATTAGTCTCGATATAGTCCAGATCTGGTTTCCTAACTAGATTTTATGCTATTCAACTAACCATACTATAAATTTAACCGACACAAACTTCCTATTCAGTAAGCTAAACACACGTGTTTATGCTATAAATTCCTCTTGCATTTATGCAGCAGCTGAGTTGTGTTTAAAATTCAATTCTGTTTTGGTCGGCGATTGTTCCAAAAAACAATATGCTCTCCTAGTCGTGTGCGCATGCCCCATCCTCTTTATGTGACCATTAAACCCCTTTACTGCCCGAATTCCCAGCACTCACGCAGCCGGAAGTGAGGGAGATCCGAGGATTTATTGGCAATGTCGTCGTTTTCACGACTCGGTTACGGTCACAGGGAAGGAAGTTGTTCTGACCAGAGATCGAATTCGTTAGGAAGCTACTTCCGATACAATTTCCGAAAAAGAAGAAGGCGTTTGACTTGGAGGAAATAAAGCAATACGGTGTTGAAAACAATCAGTTCAGATGTTCCACTGGCAGGAACGTTCGATTCGTTATGGTTGCTTGATTCTTCACGGCTGTTTACTTCTTCAACACCGTTAAATGTTTTCTTTCCTTTTAATTATTCATTTTTTGGGATTTTTTTTACATTGGTAAAAAAAATGCTAAGCGGTGAAAGCAGTTTGAATATTATGTGATGACAAAGAAGATATTTTTTAACATTATGTTATTCAAGTTATCTATTAAGCTAGTTTAAAGCTAGTTATATATTAAAATAGCGTAAAGTTAGTTATATATTAAGCTTGTATAAAGTTAGTTATATATTAAGATAGTATAAAGCTAGTATAATGTTAGTTATATATTAAGATAATATAAAGCTAGTTATATATTAAGCTTGTATAAAGTTAGTTATATATTAAGCTTGTATAAAG
>JAPMOQ010019520.1:345758-369584 GCA_026543055.1 Argiope trifasciata | reverse complement strand
TATATTAAGCTTGTATAAAGTTAGTTATATATTAAGCTTGTATAAAGCTAGTTATATATTAAGCTAGTATAATGTTAGTTATATATTAAGATAATATAAAGCTAGTTATATATTAAGCTTGTATAAAGTTAGTTATATATTAAGCTTGTATAAAGTTAGTTATGTATTAAGATAGTATAAAGTTAGTTATATATTAAGCTAGTATAAAGTTAGTTATGTATTAAGATAGTAATAAATAATAATATTTTTAAATATTATTATTTATTACTAGCTCTCAGATGGAAATAAATTACAAATTTACAGTTGACCCAGCGTGATTTTAATAGTTGAGAAATTCTTTTTCAAAAATAATATGAAAATTAATAAATGGTGATATAATTTTACAATTGCGATGTATAAATTTTGCATAAAAGATTATTATGCGCATCGCCAGTGTCTCTCTGGCAGCGTAATTCTTTGAAATCACTATTGAGATGTGATGTATGCAAATTAGTTCAAATATTTTTGAAAGAAAATGAATTGATAATATATGTTACACGATAATAATATAATATAATAAAAATCTGTAATCGTAAAAATAAACACTTTAAGCTGAGAAAAACGCGGGATGCAACAGAAATTTGATTAAATGCCAATCTGCAGAAATCGCAGGATATGCAACTGTAGGGTTAGTTAATATAAAAAAATGACATGAGATACGATTTTATCAGTTTAGTTTGTTCCTTTTGAAATCTCCATCACTCTAGAGTTCACTAGAAACTTCTTTTGTAAAATAAATCTTAATATCTAACTTTCGATTCCTCAAATACTATCCATTTGCACTTTTTTTTCAACTTGTTTAAACACGCATCTTGAAATATAAATCTTAGAAAAAGTATTAGTTGTTGTTGCTGATGCTTATCCTCCTTGGATTGAACACCTATCCAAACCAAGTCCAAGAGATTGGAGAAAGATTGCTACAATAGCTTCTGAGGTTTAAGACTTTTGAGCATCCGATGGTAAAAGTCTGGCTTTAGCTCTTATGAAGATGATGCTCACTCACTTGCTTTCGCAACCCTTTGAAAAAGATATTTAACTTATACTCGCGTAGTAAATATTGTTAATTTCGACTGATTATCAATGAATAAATTGTTGTTGTTACTTGCTATAGACAATCCCGTTGACGAAGACAGCGATTTTAAGTCGAGTTAGAGCAGTAATTTTAAGGCAAAAGCCCCTGAGCATCGAGGGCAGAAGTCTGACTTCCAGTTCAAATGAAGATGACACTCACACTCTCGTTTGCTAACCCTTTTTTAGAAGAAGGCTCTTTTACACATCTTACAGACAGTACACAAAGTAAAGTACAGCCATGCTCGAACTAGGACTGGTATCCAGTTCACGCGGAAGATGCGCTATTCCTAGGCCAAGACGCCGGGAAAAGTGTTAGTTATTACAGAATAGGACGCCGTTTCATATCAGTGACAACTGTTGCCCCGTATCCGTGACCATTCTGGTCACTGAACGGTTCGGTGGGCATGTTACAAGAATTTTGTTTAAATACCAAAATATTTACAGCAGAAAAAAATAACTATGTACAAAATATACCAGCATATAAGGATTGATATTGAGATAAAGCCATTTACAAATATTTCCAACTTTGAAAAATTATTTTTAGAAGACCACTGCTAATTATCACCAGTAAAAGTTATATGTTTGGAGAAAAAAATATGTATTAAGAAAATAATAATAATATAAGCTCCTTAGTCGTTATCTCTAAATGCAAGGACTGTTTAAACCCTATTTATAAAGATAAGATTCAATAACTTAACATGCGTCAATTGATTTTTAAGTTCCTGATTCAGGAATTAGGTTGCTTGTCAGTTATAAAATATCTTTTAAGTGATAAACATCTACTAATAACCAGCTTTATTATAATATAAACCAGGAAATGAAAAGAGACAGTCTATTCAACAAAGTTTTAACACTGTTTTACATTAAACTTTAACAATGTTATCATTTAATATAAATAATTAATTAATTTAATTTAATTAAACTTTTGTATGTTTATACGATAGTTACTGAAACCAATTCTCTAAAAGAAGAACCAATTCTCTAAGAAGAAAAGATTTCTCCTCATCTGTTCATTAGAATTTCGGGCAAAAAAAAGAGCCTTTGCTCATCTAGAGAATCAAAATCAATAAAAAAAAGTCAGACGTATGACGTTAGAGAGGTGGGAAGAGGTCTCCACTGTCCAAGGACCCCTCCACTTGCACTGTCCAAGGACTCCTACAGAATTTAAGCCGGCACTGGACTGTATACATATAAATAGCAATATTGTAACTCCTTTTACAAGCCATCCTTACAGATTATAGCTTTTTGAGAATCTGTAGATATAAACTAACTATATATAACAACTCTGAATAATCATATAAGAATCCATCCCAATTTGCATGCTACAATACAGCTATCAAGGCCTTTTCTGACTCAAAGATACCTTACCAGTTGTTGAAAGATCCAGACCAAAATCTGATATGCATTTACAATTTTAGCGATAAAATCACATGACAAATTTCACAAATTGACCTCATCGTAGTTTTAAAGTTCGTGTTTACATGTGGAGGGAGGAATATACAGATATTTTCTTGTCATGGATTTTTTTTCTCAAATTTTAATACAGACTAACAATTTTCAATAAAAGATCACATACTATATTTCATCTGTCTAGTTCATTATATTAGTGTGTTATCGTTTTCCTAGATATATTTTATCCTCTAAAACAGTCCTCCCACCAATATGTATAAAAGTATAAAATTTGGCGTTTCAATAGCGACCTTGGTGACCAAATAGTTGAACTGAGGTGGATTTTTTTTTATTAGCAACACCTTTTTATTTCTATACAAAATACAGATAATAATAATAATAAACTGCATTTTTCTTTCCAATTTACAATTCGAAAACTACTTAAACACAATAAAACATATTGAATCTACATTTTCAAAGCAAAAGGTCCGGGATGTACAATAGTAAGTACATTTCCTGTTCCCTCTTGTTTCTATTCATTTATGTCTTTGTCCCTTAATTTTTTTTGTGTGTTTATAAAAAAATGTTTGTCTACTAGAAAATCTTGGAATCGCTTTTTTCAATTTCCTTTCTTCCTCTAAATGGACATGCTGAACTATTTGGTTTCTTTTAATGCTTCAAGCATAATCAGCTTTTCAAAAGAATTATGTTCTGTTTTTTATGAAATTCATTTCTAGTTCTTGACACACTTCAAAATGTGTGTGTGTTAGCGTGTCGTCCAAGGTAAATGCAAGTAATAAAACAATGCAAACACCAAAGTGTCCATTCTTCATTTGGTCAAACATCTTTAAGTAAGAATATTGACCTTGTAACTTTTCTTTTATGGACGCTTTGAGTTGTACTAGCAAGTTCGGATAATTTTTAGGTCTTTTTTTAGAATAGTTAAATTTATGAATTTATAATTTACTAAGAATCGATATATTTTATAAACAATAATCAAATGGAAATAATCTTGCAGTGTAAAAAAGGATTAATTTGACTTCCTTAGATAAAAATAATTAATTTTGAATTTTATCAAATAATTTATAAGATAGGGAATTTCATACAAATCTTTCAAAAATAAGTTAGTCATAAAAGTTTGTCATAAGACAGTCTGTCTGTCAGAATAGAAGTAAAAAAAGATAACTACAAACCGAAAAAAGTTAGATGGATCAAATAAGAAATATAGTACACAGGTTTAGCATCTGTAATGTAGATCCGTACCAAATTTGGAGCCAAATCTGTCTAGAAGTTGGCAGTTGTCTGTTTGTTACCTTTGTACATATGTAAAAGCGATAATTCAAAAAACGTACCAGTTAGGTAAATAAAATTTAGTTAACAATTTTAGCACTTGAATTTGGATTTTTATCAAATTTTTTATGAAATATATCAAAGAATTGACAATTTATTGGTTTGTATTTTCTCATCAATGTAAACGATGTAATTCAAAATCCTGATGACGTAAATAATGGCCTTTGTCATGTGATTACAATAATAGTTCTAAGCCATTTTTGATTTCAGTCAGATGAGAGAAAAAAAGATTTCCAAAATTATTATTCAATTTATTAATACTTGTGTATCAGCTTCATGCCAGCGATAGTTTCAAAAGACCACATCCTAGATTCAATAATATCTCTTTTAAAACATTGAAAGAAATGATGGATAATCTTCGATTTTACGAATTTCCATGAACAACATCCACATTTAATTCTAATTTACGAATTACTAGAAATATATGCAATCAATCTAAACCAAATCCAAAATGCATTTTCAATTTTTTTTATTTGTGTATTAACCTCATGACCATGACTGAACTCAAAAGATCACATTCTAGATTCAATAAAATCTCTTTTAAAGCACCAATATAAATTATCAATAAATCAATCTTTCATTTTCCGAAATTTCATGACCAACATTCACGTCTTATTCTAATTATCGAATTATTAGAAAGACATGCAGATATTTGGCAAAAAAGACTGAATAATTAGTTCAATCTAAACAAAAACCAAAATGCATATTCGATTTATGGTATTAACCTCATATCCGTGATTGAAAAAAGATCACATCCTAGATTCAATAAAATCTCTTTTAAAACATTGATATAAAATATGGATAAATTAATCTTTGATTTTATGAAATTTCATGAACATCACTCACGTTTTATTCTAATTTGCAAATTATTAGAAAGGCAGATAATTGACAACAAAAGCTGAAAATTCAGTTCAATCTAAACAAAATCCAAAATGCATAATTCGATTTTTTGATACTTCTGTATTAACCTCATATCCGTGATTGAACTCAAAAGATCACATCCTAAATTCAATAAAATCTCTTTTAAAACATCGATATAAAGGATGGATAAATTAATCTTTGATTTTACGAAATTCAATGAACACCACTCGTTTTATTCTAATTTACAAATTATTACAAAGACATGCAGATATTCTACAACAAAAAACTGGAAAAAATTAGAACAATCTAAACCACATTATTGTAATTTTGTTTGACTGTAACAACATGGAAGAGAATATTTTGCAAAGTGTGAAAAATTTATGAAAGCACTTATAAAATCCTACATGCAAATCACGACACAGAATCCTTAATCTTCGATCTTTTTCTCCCCGGTAATCCTTACGGAAAGATTGTGAACAATGGATTCTTACGTGCTTCTCGAAACAGTCTCATTTTCCTAGCAGTCGGGGGCTATTCTGCGACCACGGATCCAGGTCACAAAGCTATGAGAATTGCGGCCCAAGTCACTGGTAAAGTTGAGAAATGATGGTTTGTTCACGAATCTCTTCATTTATTGTGCAATAAGTGAGATTCTCTCTCTCGATTTTAGGGTTCAAATGATGTAAGATGGGAAGTATTTCGTAATTTCCTTTTGTTTTCCTTGTTAAGAAGAGTAAATCAATATTTATGCGGTATTCAGCCCAAAATTATATAGAAAAACTGGGTAAAAGAGCAGAATATTTCAAAGAACTAGAATAATGTGTTTTCAAGAATCATTATACGGTAATAGCAGCTTTTAAGTTACGTAAGAAGAAAATAGATTTATAATAGATTTTATACGTTTTTTTTCAAACGTTATATATATTTCAAGTTATCAATTACAAAAGTATGTATTAAATTAAAAAATAAGTAATGTAAAATTTCAATTTCGTTCCTACTTAGGTCAGCAAAGAAAAATTTTATTTTAGTTACTTTTTGTTAAATAATTTTTTTAAAAAAATTATTATCAAAAAGTTTTGATTTTTACAAGAATTGAATTTGCATTCGTCACCTTCAAGTGAAAATAATGAAATCCTTTCATTATTGAGAGATTGGGCTACTGCCTGTTGATTACAATTTTCATTTGAAACTGCCAAAACTCTGTTTAAAGCACTAAAAATTAAATAAATTTAATTATGGAATTAATATTTGAAAACAAAACTGTATTAACATCAAGTTTCATCTACTAAATGTTTAAAAAATTGTATTTGAACTTCAGTTGACGAATAAAAAGTATTTTATCAAGGATTGAAAATTTGAACAAGATATATAAATAAATATATACAGGGAGAGTGTGAACTAACAGTAGGAATTGAAAAAGCACAATACATGAAATATTTCCAAGGATCATACAAAGTTGTGATTAGTGAATTGAGGGGAAAGAGGGCAACGAGTTACAGATGATAATGAAACCACCTTTTTTATTGTTTTTCCTAATCTTGACCAATTTTTCTTAATTGTGGTAAATCAGTTATTTAATAATTAACCTTTAATCACGCTCTAGCTTTTTCTCATATGTGTGTGTGTGTTCTAAAATTTAATTTAATCCTAACTAATTTCCTAATAACTAGGATTAACCGAATAATTAAATTATTTTCCTAATAATTAATTACACCTTAATTTAATCCATATTAACTGAAATCTAAAATGATCTCTTATCTCCTGATCTAATTCCACTTTATTTATTTAATCAATTGAACACGAGTCCTAAAATTGCTGAAGTCAGCAGATTTCCAAACTCAGTGTGAAGGGATTAAAAAGTCATCAACCTAAGCCTATTCTCTTTATAAGATCCCCATAATTCCCTTACCTAAATAGACAAGTGTAAAGAAATCCCTATCAAAATCTCACAATATATAATCACAGGGATAAAAATTTCATTAGTTTTTACTTTTTTTCGCTCTTGCGCTGTTCTGTGTTGATGCACCTTCTTGCTCTGGCTTGTACATTAACTATGCTGCCAGAATGGAATAAAAGCGGAGATTAAAATTCGAAGTTGTCCTCTCTCTTCGGTCACGAAACTGCTTTCAAATAATTATGTTTACATTTATGTATAATTATAGTTATAGGTGTATTAGTTACTAAGATAGACTTTTGGATATCTCAAAGTTTTAAAATGGCCTTTTTATAAACAAAAAACTTGTTAACCATTTTTTTTTTTTTTTGTAAATCATATGAAAGTTTATTTAGAATAAATTTTTTCCGAGTGAAGGAAATTAAAAATATAATGATATTCATTACATTTTTAAATGATATCATTAGAATTGATTGCATGCTGTTTTTACTTATGGAGCGAAATGTATCTATAAACAACGAATGAGGAAATAGAAATAATTTTTAATTTTAAAATTTGGAGAAAATAGATCCTTCATCATTTTCTATCTCGTGATTAACGATAAAAAAAATAAGATAAAATGACAAATCTTAAAACAAAATGGATTCCCGAATTTCAAAATTTTAAATAATTACTAGAAAGTCCTTTCATATCTCGATTTAATTTTTCTTTTTTATAGATGAATAATTCGATAGCTGGGCATTATTCACAAATTTCATTTCTAAGAATTCGTAGACATTCAATTACTATTCGTCTTTTCAGGATTACAGTTTTTGAGCTTAAATTGTTTTAAAATTGATTTGATATCCTTCCATACAAAAGCAAATTACTTTTATGTTATTTAATTAAAAAAAACTATTTATTGGAAAATATAAATCTAGTTATCACAGGAAACATTTTCATCTCTAAGATTTCCAATTATATTCTATGGATTAGAATTTTTATTCCCTTCTCCCTTAAAAAATGAATCATAAATATACAAAAATTATAATTGACTTTTTAATCAAAAACAAATTTTGAATGCAATTTCTTTTCTCAAAACGGCTTTTAAAAACTTCTGAAAAAAAAACTTATCGTCTTAAAGTGATTTCTTTTTCTGAAAGTCACTTTTCGTCTTGGAAGGTAGGGTATTAAAATAGAAAAAAGGTGGCATTCTGGAATAGGGGTAGCGCTTTTTCCCCTTGATCTATACTTGTCGGTTTCGAGTCCCGTTCTGGTGTAGTTGTTCTTCTGCACTCTATCTGTGAGGTGTATGAACGTGATTCCCTTAAGAAAGGGGTTGAGCTAGCGAATGGGACGCAACCAGTAGCTGCATCGTACTCTTGTTGGAGCTACTTAAAAAATTGAGGATCCTCACTCGGTTTAAATCGCTGACTGACAGATAATTGTCAGGTATCTTCTTCGTCATCTGACCGTGGTTCAAAATTACGAGGTCCGTCCCAAAATAGCCCTAATGTTGCATTACAACGGGACGTTAATATAACTAAGTCAGCGGGCTTGTAAAGTGCCATGATTCGCAGCATAATATCAAAGAAATAAGGAATTTGTATATAATAAACTTCATTTTATAATTTATAAAAAAAGAAATTTGGTGATAAAATTTATGGTAACATTACTTGAAAATAAGTGTAAAACAGTATTTTCAAATACGGAAGAGGAGTAAATTTTTTCTCACTTCTATGCACTCTTGTTTCATCAACAATCTTGATTTTTTTTTGTTTCGGCGATTTGACATTATTAGCATCTTTGGAGAAGTGAAGGGCCGCATTAGAGCACATTTCAATCATACGTATTTTATTAAGTTTTTTGTAAAAAATTGTTTATTAATTTAGAGAGACATTTGTAAAAAAAAATCAAATGGTTCGAAATATTTGAAATGTTTAAAATATCCCCACAATAAATTGGTAAAAATTAAATAAACCATACTATATGTTACGCAGCGTAGTAAGTCATATATTTTGTATATAAACGAATTGCATTCGAGTAGTTTTATTTCTCTATTCTATTTATAATTTTGTTTGTCTAGTCAACCACCTTGATTTTTAATTTTAGCGACTTGGCATTGTTACCATCCTTGGCAAAGTGAAGAGCCATCGGAAAAAGATTTCAATCACACTTATTATATGAAAATCACTTAATAAATTTTATGTTTATTAATTCAGCGAAACATTTACAGAAATAAAGATTAATCAAATAGTTAGGAATATTTAGAAATAGCCAAAAAATACTCCCACAATAATTTATTAATAATGAAATAAACTGCACTATATGTTACGCAATATAGTTAATTCTTTATTTTGATCCAAACAAATCCCAATCGAGTAATTTTTTGCTATATTATATATATACTTTTGTTTGATTCGTCAATCTTCTTGATTTTTAGTTTTGATAACTTGCCATCATTAGCATTCTTGGCGAAATCAAAGAGCCAATTAAAAACGATTTCAACCATTCACACTTTATCAAGTTTGTTTAACAAATTTTATAATGAGTTCAGTGAGATATTTATAGAAATTAAAATTAATTAAGCGTCTATAAATAATCAAACCCCTCCCAAAATAATTTGGAAAATAATTAAATAAGCACACTATATGTTACGTAATATAATAAGTCCTTTATTTTGAATCTAAACAAATTGTTTTCGAGTGTCTTTTGAAGGCTTTCAGAATACGAAAAGAAACAATTACTAGTGATCACGTTCTTATGAAAGAAATTAAATAAACAAAATACTTATACATATGAAAGTAATTTAAACAAAGCCGCAAACCGTTCGCCCAATGCTTTTTACGGCTGCAAAATTCATTTTGTATCTATCATCATGCAAAACCGCTCTTGCAACATACCGAACTCACCTGTGCATATCATCCTTTTTTAATAGCTTCCTTTTTCGCTTTTATCCGACCACTTCAAGGCCCTCAGGATCTTAATATATTGACGATCAAGATGTTTTTATGTAATCGTACTGATCATCTGTATGCTGCTAGGGATTCGTATATTTATTTATTTATTTTCTGTGTTACTGCACAGGATCTACACATAAAATACCCCATTGTTTCTTTCGTGTTTTGATAATTATAGCGATTCATTCTTTCTCGTGTCCCATTGCAAGTTTTAGAAGAAGAAGAAAAAAAGCCTATTTATTTCATTTTCCCTTCTGTTGTTTTCTTTCGTATTCACATAAAACTATTATACTGAACTCTTTCTATCTATCATTGTTAGCAAAATCATTTGAAGAATCTTGGAAATAATTTTGCATTTCCTTTTTAATAGAAAAAAAAAAAAGAAAAAGGAAAGGGGAAAATACTTAAGTGTGTTCTTGAAAGCAGACAGAAGTATTGCCGTTATGGAGACAAAACAAAATGAAATTAATCATCATTTTCTTATCATTTTTTTGTGGGATAAGATAAAGAATTAAGATAAAGAAGATGATGATTAAATAAAAGAAATGAATGTTCAAAGAACTTGACAGGTGAATACTAAATGCTTGAAAAATGAGCAATTTTTGTCATTTTAAAACTGCTAACTAGTTTAAGCATAAAGACTAATCATATAAAACTAGCCAGGGAGTTCTCAAGGAAAATTTCTAATAAATATGCTTGTGTATATTTAATCGGATGAAATTGACCAACGATAATTACCAAAGAGATTTTTTTATCCGCTTTATATTTGGTGATTTGTCACATCTTAGTGATCGATCGCCAAATATAATGCTTTAAAACAACTAAGATGCGATTAATTGTCAAATATAGCGCCTTAAAAATCGCTAAAATGCGATTAATTGCTAAAGACAACTCTTTAAAAATAGTTAAGATATGATTAGGAAGATTTAGTATTTAAATGTAGATTCTTCTTAAATTTTAAATCAAATCCGTCAAAGGGTTGACCAGTTGTAGTATGTGCTTTCGCTTGCGCATAAACGCAATGACATAAATCAATGAAATTTGGTACGTGATCTAGTGACTGAAGTTGTGGGGATTGTATCAAATTTTGCCTTCAATTCTCTCGTAAAAGAATGTGTGCGATAGATAATTACATGATAGATTTAGTAAAAGTGCATATAACGCCAGATATGCATTCATATCCGTCTAATATTAGCTAATGTCATGCAAGGCATTTGTTTTCTAAGTCAATTTAGCAGCTTTTTTATGTTTGTGAGAGGGGAAGGAAATAAGATTTTTAGGTTTGCAAGAAAGTTTATGTTGGAATTTTACAAGCTGGAGGAGTTTCTAGAGTGTTTAAAAGATCTTTCTCATTCGCTTTATTTGTCTAGTTTAAAAATAATTGTTAATTAGTAATTACAACTTGTTTTCAAAGTCAAAAAATGATACAAAAAATAAAATTTCACAACTTTCTATTAAAATTCAAAAAATTAAAAAAAAAATCTATATCCAGCGTCCTGGCATAGATATGGGCGTCCCGGTTCAGGCATGATTCTTTTACATCTGTGTTCTATCTGTGAGGCTTGTGAATGTGCCCTCTGTAAAAAGGGATTGTGCAAGCGAATGTGAGTGTCATTTTCATATGAGCTAGAAGTCAGACTTCTGCCCTCTGAGTGCTCAGGGGTTTTTACCCTCAGAAACTACTGCACTCCTTTCCGTGGTATCGTGGATATGGCCTCATCATCATCATAAATTTTGATAAAAACCTTCAAAGTTTAAAGTAACTAAAAATCCTTTGCTTTTTTTTAATTGTCAATTATTTTTCAACATTATATTAAATTTTAGTGCCAGTTGAATGCAATATCAAAACCGTAGTTTCCCTGAATATTTGACGAACAACTGCTTATTATTTTCGATTGACAGAATTCTGACTCATAGAAATGAGGTTTATCAATAAAATGAAGATATCATGAAAAAATGATAAAGGTGAGATGAGGTCATTCCATATCATTTCTTTTATACCCACGCATATATGATGAATACTTCGTGCCCAACAAATTAATTTTAACAACAATTTTTTAAGGGAAATTATACGTTTATAATTTTCTCCAAAAGTTAGAATAATATATGAACCCTTTCGTATACATATTGATTCCCGTTGGAAGATTAGAGGCGATTGCACCCCTTTTGATGGTGGGGGTGGTTGCCAAACCTCGTTTCTAAGTCAATAAATAAACAATGTCTGTTGCTATGCACAGAATATTAACAACGATTCAACATATAATTTCTAAAATAGCTTTTAGAGAATAATAGCTTTCTTTGTTATTCGGTAGAATGTATTTTTCCAAATCAAATTTAAATCCTTCATAATACCGTTAATTTGCTAGATGATGTATTCAAAACCCGTGTATTCTTACTTTCTTTTTGACGCAGAATATCACTCAAT
Source organism: Argiope trifasciata (assembly GCA_026543055.1). Classification (NCBI taxonomy): domain Eukaryota; kingdom Metazoa; phylum Arthropoda; class Arachnida; order Araneae; family Araneidae; genus Argiope; species Argiope trifasciata. The sequence goes on along the minus strand of JAPMOQ010019520.1, from coordinate 357,616 downwards.
ATGAAATCTCTAGAATTCCTAGTCAGTAAAGTGGGCGTAAGTGGATAGATTCATTAAGAAAAAAAAAGCTTTAAATTTTACGTACAGTACACAAAATAACAATACAACAATCATATCCAATACAGTAATGAAAAAAATTTAATTTAAAATTTAAAGAATTTAATGAAAATTTAAAATTCAATTCCTACTTAGGTCAACAAAGAACATTTTTATTTTAGTTACTTTTTATTAAATAATTATCAAAAAATTAATCTGTATCAAAAAATGATTAATTTTCACAAGAATTCAGCTCGTATTCTTCACCTCCAAGTGAAAAATACTGAAATTCCTGCATTTTACCGATTGAGCTACAGTCTATCGATTTCAATATTCATTACAAACTGCTAAAACTCTATTTAAAGCATTAAAAATTAATTAAATAAATGATTTTTTTAAAAAAATAAACAGTTTTAAACATTAATTGTTAGCCATTACAAGCTTTAAAAAATGTATTTCAATTTGAGTGGATGGATAAAATAATATTTTATTAAAAAAAATATCACAATTTGAGCAAGATTTGTAAATATATATTAAGGGAGACTGTGAGCGAATAGTAGGAATTGTAAAAGGGAAGTGTTTGGTATTGCAAACATCTTATAATTTGTCAGAAAAAGTTGTATTTTCTCTTCAACATATATATCAGAAAATGTAAAAAACATTTTATCACATTGCGATTAATCATACTGTATATTATATTTCTTTAACCCTCACTGGGAAGAACTCGAAATGATGATTAGAAACTTGGGGCGAGGTGTTTATTTTTCGCCACCCTGAAGGGTATGCGAAATGTTCGGACACTTTCCACCGATGACGGGATGTACTTCCTTAGGGAAGTGTTGTACCGCGACCGGTCCATAGGACTCAAGCCCAATTCCCGCTAGTGTTGCTGTTGCTGTGGTCCAGTCATTCGGTAATTTTATCCATGTGCCCTCGGGTGAGTCGGAGAGTCAATTATTCTCTTTTAATATTGTAAGAGTTTTAGGTAATAAAATTATAAAATAATTTTAATTTTTTAAATAAATGATTAAAATTTTATAACTTAATTATAAAAAATGTAAACAAGTACTATGTATAGCCATATTACTGACTCTCCGTCCAGCCCGATGGCACTAGGAAATAAGCTACAGCAACACTGGTGGAAACTGTGATTGAGTCCTAAGAGCCCTCACTGGACACGGTACAACCCTCCCCGAAGAAATCACATCCCTTCATCGATGGGAGGAGTCAGATATCCCTCCTTTATTGTACCCGCCTGGTTGGCGGCATCCAAACACCATACTGAAAGCATATAATCCTCAATTACGAGGTGTCTGACCGGAGGTTTAATTACGATGTCAAATAATACTTTTAAAAATGAAAAAAAAAATCCTTAAGCAATCTTCATTAGTTTAATTTTGGTACAAAAAGAGCGTTAAGCCTTTCTACACAAAATTTAACATACAATATTTCAATACATATATTTTAAATCATTTATCTCAATAAGGTATCTTTAAATTTTTTTAAAAAATATGAAATCAAAAAGATAACTACATTCTCTATCAGAACCAGCACATTTTATAAAATTTACACTTGAAGATTTTTGTATCTTTCGTCTTCACAAAATTCTCAATCATGTAACTTATTATCTAATGTCTCATCATCGCATGACGACTACGTGTCCTTCAAATTATACCGTGATGTGACTCTTAATTTAAGAAATGAGTGTCCTTACTTTTCGTTTACATTCTGGAATCGTAATTCCTAGTGAATTGTTCATTCTAATTTAACCTTTCAGGACATTTAAATGACTTGGTCACCACGGATAATAACTATGGTCAGTTATAAAATGGCTTGAAGCGATGAGTTTCAATATAATGGCTGCACTGATCAGAAAAAAGGACCATATTCATTCAGCAACTTCTCATCATCATATTCGAAGTACCCTAAGAATTATGATAAGATAAAAAAAATACAGCATTATACCCGTATCTCTGCCTCTGTCTCTACTAATAAGAAAGGTGAATCTGTTTATGTGATTGAGTGTATCTGCTAGCGTTGTAGTGGTTGACCATTCAACTTTCAAGAATCAAATTTTGCATGGATATTCTTAAACGGAAAGAAAAGAAAATATATCGCATCTAAAAAAATGCCTTTATAATAATTATTGTAATTCACTTTTCATTCAGAAAGGTTAAAGGAAATATCTCATTTACTATGGTATATTTATCAACTTCTAACGAAAAGGGTTAAAGAAAAAAAATATCTTCTATATATTGGTTATCGTTATCCAAATCTTCCCCCTAAAAAATTTGCAGCTTGATTTGAAATGTTTTGGTTAAATCACTGACGAATTTCATAACTGTTTTATGAACATGGTGAACATTTACATCATGTGACACTTCTAATGATATTTTTGCGATCATAGTCATGATCCAAGTAGCTGTTCATTATTTATTCTCAAAGCAAATAAACGTGAGATTAATTTTCATACAAACAGCAACAAGATGCCGTTGTGTTTTCCCACCAAGTTCTGACATGTTAAGGTTTTTATCTCTTGAATATAAATTGTCTTTATATAATTTTATGATTACATCATTTTTATAAATTGTTCTTATGTATATTTCTCAAAACATGTTCAAATAAATATTGTTGTTATTCTAAAATGCCCCTATTCTGTTGACGATTTTTTGACTCAGATGACTTTTCTCAATAACAAACATACACATCTCAGCTGCAGCCAATGGAAATAATTTAATTACAAAGCAATGATTTCAAAACTAAGATTGGAAATGACATCATCTAATTTGGGTTTCAAATTAAAGAGCCTTGATAAGAATTTTAGCTTTGTATTTATCATTGGACAAAGCACGTAATTTAAAAAAAAAAATGTCTTTAGTAGTGCGTTTAAAAGGAATTTGTTTTGTTTCCTTATAATTTGATCACACAAGCCAGCCAAAAGGTTATATTTATTATATGAAGAATAAATTTAAAAATATGTGGAATATTTTACATTTTTTCGTTGAAATTTTAACTAACATATTTCAACCAATAATAAAAAAGAGTGTATATACCTCTGTGTATGTGTGTGTGATTTCCTGTTATCTAGACCATTTGGGCTAGAGATACAAATTTTGGTATAAATATAACTTGGACATTAGGAATGTGCACTTTTAAAAAATTAATTATAATTTTAATTTTTAAAAATTAATTTTTTCTATAGTTGCATATAGTTTGCAAATATAATCACTCAAAAATAAGTTTTATAGTGTTTAAAAAAATTTTAAAAATTAATAGTACCAATCCAATCACAGTGTAACTTTTCTAAAAATTTTCACAATTTCCAAAAAGTTTTCTGCTTGATTTTCAACTAGAGGTTTCATTGGTGCCATGACATTGAATCCATTTCATTATTTTATCAAAATGTGCTTGATTTTCTTTAATTAGGGAAAGTGAGGAGGGCAGAATGTTATTTGAGCAGTTTATAAGAAGAATCAAAAGATGAAATTACATCATCGCAAAAGACAATTTAATTTAAAATAGATTTCCCTGATATTTAAATGTTTAATGTCTCTGTGGTTTTCTGGGATTCGACTGCATTAAAAAGATTCATTTACGGAAAAGCAATTCAGGTGAAAGGTTTTTTTTTAAGTAATACTGCTTTAAAATGACTGCCATAATATAATTATTATAATTCACATTGCAAACGGAATCGTAAACAGCAAATTATGCATAAGATCTTCAATTGAAACTAAACCATTATACTCAATGAACTAGCTGATCGCCAAAGATAACTAATAAATATGAATCATCTTTGTATGTGCTATATTTTTTGTAGTTATTACACCAATACATACCCTAGTAGCACACGAATACTGTACAATATTGTATTACATTGATCAATATTCGCAATATCGTTTAATATTGTTAAATATCATATAATATCAAATAATAATGTACAATATTACGCTACAGGCCATGCTACCGGGGTGATGCACTATTACTTTTGCTAACTCAACTTCTATTTCGCTAAAATATACAAATTCCTGCTGAGTGTTTAGTATTCAAATAGAGCCGAGAGTATGTGACTAGTTTAAGAGTCAGAAAAACTTTCTTCATTAAGCCTTAAGGGTTAAAGATGAAAAAGCATATCTTTAATAAACGAAATTCATGATTCACAACAAGAATTCGAAGGAAGTATTAGGTTTATGAATATGAGTAGTAAATATACTTAGCTGGCTCATGGAATCATATTGTTTTTGTAGGTGTTTGAACTAAATATACAATCAGGCACTATAGCATGCACATTTATCTTCCTGTATTCTCAGCACAATTCATAGTTTGTCTTTCGCCAAAATTATCAGATGATATCAGAAGAGACAAACAATATTGGATAGGTCAGGGATATGCCGATCAAGATACGAATGTATGTGTTATGAAATGACATTATGTTTGTTGATATAATATTATTCTGCCTAATGGCTTTTGATAAATGTTCAACTGTTTATCTAAACGTTTCCTTTCTATTTTTAATATGAATGAATTTAATTAGTTTTTTGTGGTTCATTTTATATAGTCTTAATTTTTGAAAAAAAGTTTCAAAAATTAATTTTTTGTATAATTTTTTTTTTATTTTTCTATTAATTATAAAAAGTCTTTCATAAACAAAAAAATTCATTTAGCACATACCTAACGATAGGAATGGCCTTACTGGTTTATTTTATTTGATATTTTACCCTTATTGAAAGTCATTCCAACAACTTATTGTTCCTCACTTCATATTTTGAGAATGGAATATATAATGAATGTAAAATTTAAATTTAATAAGTACACTTATATTTAGACTGAAAAAATATTTCAAAGAAACTAAAGCTAAGGGTCGATTTTTAAGACTTCAAAACTTATATCCTGACTGAAGCTTTATATTACATCATTTATTTATTATATAGTAAATGAGTTTTGTTGTGGTTGATCATACTTTGCAAGCTACTGACAGTTATCTGTCAATGATTTAAGCCGAGTAAACGTCTCTTGTTTTTCTAGCAGTGCCAACAGCACCACTTAGCAGCTGCATGCGTCATATCTTTTTATACAACCCCTTTTCGCAGGAAGGTGCATTCACACGCCTCACAGATACATGACAGAAGAAGAATAGCCATGCTTGAACCCGAGGCGCTCAGATCACGTGCTACCCCTATATCTGGGTCGGTCTAATGTCACTCGGTCATACCAAGCCGAATGAGCCTAGCTCTTTCGAATTAAGGCAGAAGTGTGTGCCTTTCGTTGTTAACGAGCATCATTAAGGTGAAAGTACAACTTTTGCTCGAACACACAGGACACAACCCTTTTTACGTAGCGGTCGAACTCATTCAAGCATTCGCAAGTCAGAATTTCGATCCAAATCAGAGACCGACTCATCCCTGATTCCCTACCCCCAGAGGTATCATTTGTTATGGGAACTTGGTGGACTTTGCAGTCACGACCTATTGAACGAGACCCAATTGCCATTAGCCAAAACGGCAGTCATTGGCCGAGACGAGGGCAGAACTCGCTACCTTTAGGTTACGACACTGACTCTCTAATACCCAGGCTACCTCGGCCCATCCCTTTGTCTTCAGGAACAATGCAACAAAAAAAGTGAAGGATCCTTTGACGCTCATCGCTCTTCATGCATTGGTATTTGAAACTAAAAAGATGTAATATAATAATTAAAATCGCCTAAGAAAGAAACAAAGGTAGAATATATAATTCAATATTAGATAATAATAAAAATTGGCAATATTTATTGCCCACACATTTAAGACCTTAGATGCTATTTCTGGTTTATCCAGTATTTCAAGGCTTATCGTACTTCGAGAATTATTATTCAAAATTACAATAAGACAACTACAAAATAATGATATTAATTTTAATTCATAAATTTGAAACACAATGTAATTTTTTATTAGTTCTTATCTATAATTTCATGCTCATTAAGTACTAGCTGGTACCAGGTGCGTTGCTGCCACCGAAAAAAAACAATATTAAGTGAAATCAATCAATAATTCGGCAATGTTTTATCAAAAAAGGATGAACGGTTCGACAGTATATAAAATACGAACAAACAAATATTCATTTTTATATATCAGATTTGTGTATTGTTTTAGAATTGTGAAGTTTGGTGTTCTAACAGAATGGCAATGAAAGAAACTATTTATTGTATCTCGTGATTCGTTTAATATCCATTCAGAAATCTCAAGTTTAATGTTAAAAAATGTGATTAAAATATTTTCTTTTAAAATTGATTAAACATAGAAAATATATTCATACCATAAAATAGTTAATATAATTGAAAAGATAATTATTGAAAATAAAGATGGTCCAAAATTATTTGTAATACAATATTTTTTATAGTTACTGAGAAAAACGCTAAAATTTAATTAAAATTTAAAAACAGGGTTGGTTTCTCAAAAACTTTCTCGCATAATCTGGAATAAAGTTGTTTCCTCCGAGAATGACTTGCATGACATTTACGTATTATAGTTACAAAATATTAACATTTAACTTTGATATAGCATTCCTACAGAGTATATTGTCTCCTTGGTGAGTTATTTAGAGATTAATTCTTGCAAATAGATGCGGTTGAGATTTGATTTTTTTAAATTTTAGATAATTCTACTATCCCTATAACCACCCAGTAGATGTAAACAATAGGCTGACCAGGTTTCATCGCAATCGGAAGAACGATTTAGGAAGGCATAAGAGACATACAGACAAACATTCATTTTTATTTATATAGATGAATGCCGATATTGTATATCAATATCTATATCGGCGACATTTTGCCTGGAATTAAAATTTTGCTTACTTATTATTCATATAAATAAAAGCTAACTAAAAGACAGTCATAACAATAATAATTTTCGACAAATAATTTTATTTTGTCCCTTCAAATGAACAATTAATGTTTTGTTAAATAATATTATTGATATTCTTTTAGTTCATTTTCTAGTTCCTACGCATCTTTGATTCAGAGGTCAAATTGTGATGTAATCTAACTACCTGAGACTACAATCATTATGATGTCAACCAAGACGTAATATAAAATTTACGTTTTGAAGTTTTATCTCACGTTTCTCGTACAGACAGGTCAAATCTCAAAAGACAGAGAGTAAGCATCATTCTTGTAAATATTTACCTGTTCTCGTTTTTCCTCATACGCACTGCATTGAAAACTAAAATAAATTATTATTCCAGGTATACTATAATTTCATAGATTGCGCAATCGTAGAGCCCAGAACTTGCCCTTGGCCATACCAGAAGGTATCCTTGAGATGACCGAAAGACATAGATTACAGAGGATCTCACTTTGTTTCTTCTTCTTTTATAAAAATCATAAATTTATTTCCGCATATTCAGCTTTTCGAGAGAAATGAGGTTTTCTGAATTGTTTGGTAAAATTTCTAATTCGTAATTTACCGAAGAAATTATAAACACTTTTACATCTGGACTTCATCTTTTCGGAATTTTTGTCCCATCCCGTTTGAGGATTTTTTTATCTGCACTGAAATGTACCCTCACCCCAAAACTGGATACCTCAGATATATCCTGTCAATTGAATAATAGAAGAGGTAAGATTTATTGAAAAACACAACCTAAAAGATTTATATTTGATCTTTTCGGACTTTTCTTTGTCCCGATGACGTCTCATAAGAGAGTTTCTATTCGTCGATCTATTAGGTTGGTGCGTATGAAATGTCGGATTCTCTTTACATGCGGACGTTTGTCTCCCTGTTTTCGTTATACTTTTGTCTTTGGCATAACCTCATTCATAGTCGTATTGTCCATTGCCAGAGACTCATTTCAGCAAAATAGGTTTTCTCGAAGGTCTTCCCTTTTGTTATTTCTTTTGAGTTTATTGCCGATATGAATTCTGCCGACATTCGCGTCATTTTCTTATATGAGTACAAACTTGGTAATAGTGCTGCAAAAGCTGCACGCAACATAAACCAAGCGTTTGGGGAGAATACGGTTAACGATCGGAAAGTGCAGCGTTGGTTCGAAAAATTTCGGACTGGCGATTTTTCACTGCAAAATGAGCCGCGCGGAAGACCCAAAACGTCTGTGAAGAATGATGACCTGAAGGCTCTAGTGGAAGCGGATCCAGCCGTATCCACGAGGGAACTTGCTATCAGGATGAAAGTTGACCATACAACGATATTGAGACACCTTTCTGATATTGGCAAGGTTAAGAAGATGGACAAGTGGGTACCGCACGCACTGACAGAGCGAAATAAGCTGGAACGAACTGGAATATGAAGTTTTGCAGCATCCACCATATTCACCGGATCTCTCGCCGACCGATTTTCATTTTTTCAAGCATTTAGAGCTGTTTTTAAGGGGCAAACACTATGAAAATGAAGACAGTCTAAAAAACTCGATATCAGAGTTTATTAATTCTAAAGACCAAAATTTTTTTAAGACAGGCATCTACGCTTTAAAATCTCGTTGGGAGAAGTGTATTGAAGCGAATGGAGCATACTTTGATTGAATAAACAGCTTTTGAAGAAAGATATGCAGTTTTATACAATCACTTAAGAATCCGACATTTCATACGCACCAACCTAATATATCTTCGAACTTGGAACCTCAAGGATTTTAGGGTCACCGATTTTTCAATATCAGGTATAGATAGATAATATACTGGATTGTACCTAATACTTTTGTGCCATATATAACCGGTAACATATTTTACAAGTAGATACTATACTTGATTGTACCTCATATTGTTGTGTTTAATACCATGAGTAGCATATTTTGCAGATAGATACTATATATAATTGTACCTGATACTTTTGTGCTTAATATAATCGGTAACATATTTTACAGATAGATATTATACTTGATTGCACCTGATAGCTTTGTCCTAATACAATAGGTAACACATTCTGAAGATAGATATTATACTTGATTGTACCTGATACTTTTGGGGTTAATAGGATTTTTAATATATTATTCAGGAATATACTACATTTGATTGTATTAGATACTTTTATGTCTAATATAATCAGTATACTATACTTGATTGTTCCTGATACTTTTGTGCCTAATGCAGTCGGTAACATTCTTTTCAGACAGATGCTATACTTGATTGTACCTGATACTTTTATCCTAATGCAGTCGGTAACATATTTTTCAGATAGATGCTATACTTGAATGCTTATGATACTTTTGTGCCTAATACAATTTTTAACATATTTGCTGGTAAATCCTATACGTAATTGTACTTTTATGCTTAATGCAATCGGTAACATATTTTTACCTGCCGAATTAAACTGACAGCTTGACAGGTATCAGTTCTCACACTTTTCCAGGCATTAAAGTGAACATGATTTCTAACTGGGTTTTATCTTCTTCGGAAAAGGTAGAAATGACTATGTGCCAGTGGCATTCTTTATTACAGAGATTGACGAGTAGGTGAGAAGAGGAATGGACATGCTTTGTTGAGTAGAGTGTTTATAATATGGGGATTCTTCAGTGATGTGGTTATCGACTCTCGCATTTGTACTAGTGCTTATATAAGTATGATTTCCTAATAAGGTTTTCTCTGGAAGAGTTAGAAATGACGATGTGCCCGTGGCATTAATTTCGATAATGATTGGTGGTAGCAGTGGCCTGGTGGTAAGGTCTCGGCTTCGGAACCGGAGGATTTCAGGTTCGAGACTCGATTCCACCGAAGAATCGTCGTCTGAGGGGGTCTCTTGCACGTTAAATCTGTCGGGCCAAACGTCCTCCAGCTGGTGTGGTGTGGTGTGGAGAGGGGGGTGCCAGTTCAGGTGTCGTCCTCATCATCTGATCATGGTTCAAAATGACGAGGTCCGTCCCAAAATAGCCCTCGTGTTGCTTTACAACAGGACTTTAATAAAACTAAACTAAACCAAACTATATCGATAGCATATATCGATTTGATAATCTGTTCATATTGTGATCAAAATTGTTGAAAGTATTGTATCAATTGAGTTCAAACATTGATATTATGTATCTGACATTCTTATACTACATCCATTTGATGAACTTGTTTGTATTAGATACGTTTGAGTATCTAATACTATATATAAAGTTGATGCAGAACCGTTCAAGTCGATAAGATTCCCTGCGAGTTGAATTGATACACGTGGTAGTATTTAGTGAGAAATACAGCGTAAAATAATTATGTTTAAACTATATTGTAATACATAATTTATTACATAACACAAAGCAGTATTAGTTTGAAAGGGAACAATGACTCATGGAATTAGATGTAAAATTTTAAATATTTGGATAAAAAGTTTGTTGGCAATATCAATAAAACCTTCATGCAAATCAAGTGAATTTTATTCATAAAGAGCTTAACAACAAATAAACATTCTCAAACCATCCCAAAAGATGGGTACAATATATTAGACGAATTTCAATTAATTTATCTACGCATATTTGTATTCCAAACATGCATACGCGTTTGCTTTTTCTCTTAAAATCAAAACCATTTTCTTTTATTGAGCTTTTTGACAGAAATGGCATTTGGGATACATTGGATAAAACCCATAATGCGTAATTCATCAGAATACAGCCTGTCTTACCAAAATTATAAATATTTTTGTATTCCATTTGATTCTTTTTTGTCTCTAAGTCCTTGAAAAATCCTGTGAAGGTCGGAAATCAAATAAACCGACGTTCTTAAAAGGTGGCTATAATAAATTAAAGAATGTTCGATGCCATTAGCATTTTATATAAGAGAGCGAATTAATTTCCCAAAAAATATGCTAAGTTTTTTAAACTTTGCCCTAAATTTTCAAAGATGTCTAAAATAAGCAAAATAAATTAGATGAATTTATTTTGAATGCATCTATATTACAAAACATTAGTATGTTATGTAAAGAATTAATCCTTCAAACTTATGCCGAGTTTTTAAAATTTAATACTGGATTTTCTAATTTTTTTATACAGTAGGCCCATATGCTTTTGCAATGAAAGAAATGTTTTATCACAAACCATCCTGGCCTAGGGGTAGCGCGTCTTCCCAGTGGTTTAAGATTACCAGTTTCGAGTCTCGGTTCGGGCTTGGTTGTTCTTTACCCTGTGTTTCGTTTCTGTGGTGTATGAATACCCCCCACTAAAAAGGGGTATGCAAGCGAATGTGTCGCATTAAGTAGCCAAGTCGTTCCCTTGACCCTAGTTGGTGCTTCTTCTTCCTGCATACAGCCACCACAGAAGGTAGCAATATCGACAGGATTTGTTGTGGTCGACTGCTGGTGCTAGTTGGTGCTATTGTAAAAATAAGGGACTCTCACTCGGCTTAAATCGCTTACTATCGGCAGGAAATGCCATAAGTTACAACATACTCTATTCGGAATGACCGGCATCTTGGTTCGTGATCTGGGCTTCCTGTGTGCGAGTCCTGGTTCCAACAAAGTTATTCTTTATTTTGTGTATGTATGAAAGAGCCCCCCCCCCCGGTAAAAAGGGGTTGAGTAAACGAGTGTGTGAGTGACATCTTCACATGATCAAGAAGTCAGACTTCTGTCCTCTGGTGCTCAACGTTCCTTTCCTCATTTCCCGATATGGACTTGGTTTGATTTCGCTTTCAATCCAAGGAGAGCTTACCAGTTTCGAGTCCCGGTTCGGGCATGCTTGTTTTTTACCCTGTGTTTCGTTTAAGCTTCCAAACCTCGAGCTGTATTTCTTTTTTTTCTGTAGAAATTTAAGAACAGTTGTTGATAACTATTTATATGCAATCCTGTTTGGAATGGATAGGATAAGTGCGGACAACAACTTTTTGGAACGGATAGGGTAAGTGCGGACAACAACTTTTTGGAACGGATAGG
>JAPMOQ010019520.1:297664-337640 GCA_026543055.1 Argiope trifasciata | reverse complement strand
AAGTTGATTCAAATTCAGGAATCCTTTGACAGGAATAGGCCTAATTTATATTCACAATTTTGTTAGAGAAAATCTATAATTGTAAGATTTTAACCGGGAAATAATTATAATGTGTGAATATATATATATATATACAAACAATAACTGGCACATGACGCTATAATATATTTTTACTGAATGAATTTACTGAATACGCGTTACTGAATGAAATAAATATGCAATTATCATTTTTATTGTCATAAATATGCAATTACCTTTGTGTATTGTATCTGTTAAAACTATTTAAAGCTTTATAACCGGTTAAACGGAAAGATTACATGTAACGGAATAAATTACAGAATAAAAAAAGAAAAAATTTGAAGACCATTGCACACATTCATCATATTTATTTATTTTTATTTTCTAAAAAAACTATTTCATGAACATGCACCTTTGTCTCTGTATTACCTTCCCCATTCCAACAGGTGACCCCCTCCACCATAAACGGCGTTAGTGGGAACGAAAGTTCGGAACCTTTCTACTTCCTCCCTATAAGGAAGTAAACGCAGGAATCTCTCACAGATTAAGGCAGAAGACCAACCTGTTGCTTGATGACACACATACTACTCGCGACCATTTGCATGTAGTAACCTCAAGGTTTTTTACCTTTTAAAAAACTTTTTTTATTCTTCCTTTTTATTGCAAAGGCGTTTCGTAAGGACAACTTTCACTTCAAATAGTAACATCGTTAAGCTAAGGATATTTCGTTAGTTCTTTCTTACCTTTGAGGGAAACTGTTTTGGGGGCTGACTGTTTTTATATCAGTCGTTAACCCAGAAATTTAGAGCGAGGTTTCGTAAACGTTTGATGATCTAATGAGATGGTTCGTTCTAGTGGAAGTGATTTATCTTGTTAGATTGTAATAAATGTGGAATAATAATTGACTAGGGCCTCAGTTGGAAATATGCGGTTCAATTAGATTATCATTTTGAAACATTAGACGGAAGTCCAAGTTGTAAAAATCTTCTTTATTAGTCATCATATTATACTTTAAAGAAAATCAATAGGAATGATCAACCGTTAACGATAAATATATCTAAAGATTACATTTCTTGAAAAATTACAATATTACTAATGAAAAATACTAATAATTAAAATAACAGTATCTTTAATAGAAAATTTAACTCAATTTTTATAAACTTTCTGATATAAATGAAGGTATTTTGCTTTGTATTCAAAATAAAAGATTTTAAATAAGAAAAATTCGAATATAAAAGAAGGAAGAAAACGATTTTATCTAGGACCATAAAACAACAAATTAAATATTCCCAAACAAAAAAATTAATAAAATCGAATAAATTTTTAAATAATTTTGCAAACGATATTTTTTGTAAAGTATTAAATGTTTTCAAAGAATGTAATACTCTTTTTCAAAAAGCATTTTGTTTTGAAAATAATATAATGTACATTGACTACAATAATTTCACAATAAATTGTAAAGATATCCATTGAAATTACAATTTGATGGATATTTATTTAAGGAAGCCTAGAGAAAGTATTCTTAAAATTTATGAAATATATTTAAGAATAAATATTTCTAAAAATTTAAGTCGTATGAAATATATATTAATATATTTTAAGTAGAATTGTATTAAAATTAATGTATATTATTTTTTTATTCTATAAAGTTTTTTGAAAAATTACAAAATTTACCATCGAAGAAAAAGAAATATTCCCAGTTCTTAGTAAGCAACATAAAATCTTTTGGATTTCAATAAAGATAATTTTTTAAAAAGATTTTATACAACAAAATAACGTATGAAAATTTAGAGAAAAGGTTCAAGTGATTTTTTTTTCTTTAAAAAAAATTTAAAAAGTAATTTTTTTTATAAAAAATTCAAAGTTTTTTAATTCTACTAAATGTTAGATAACATTTCTTTAAAATTCGTTGCTCATAATTTCCTAATTATGTTAAGTTGAAATAACTATTTTTTCTATAATTATACAAGTTGTAATAATTCCTATTTCATATTCAAAAGACAAATTTGTTAAAATGAATACATGTGTAAAATCTCTGCATGCAATTAATGGGGACGAAATTTTATTATTTTTAAGTTTCAAAACGTCTCTCCAATTTTTATTTGGTAATATCTTTTATAAAAGGGAAGTGCAATCTCAATTTTTTCTCACTTAATTGATTGGGAAAGAATTATGAAAAAAAAAAGATTAAGTTTGAAAAAATTTCTTTTTCAAAAGTTAGGTTAATTTTGAAGTCTTTTCATTTTATCATTTTTTATAAATTAATATTTCCCATAAATGTAAATTTATAATTTTATAAAACATATTTTGTCTTTCTTTTATCGATATGAACCATGAGTTAGCATTTTTTTTTAACTTTTGCCAAAACCTTTCTATCTAATGAATGCAACTGGAATCTTAAAATTAACTAACTGCTTAATAAGCGTCAACCTCCTTTTGATTTTATTACTTCTGAATCTTAAAACTAGTAATTTTGTTTCAAGCTGGCTTTAGCTAGCAAGGCAGAGTATTGCAACGTGACTAGGTTTCATAAATAGTACTTCCTAAATGTTATTTCAACTGAAAAGTTAAAATTCAACACGCTCTCATTTCCCAGCTATGTTCTGAAGTTTTAAGTTTTTCTCTGGAAAGTTTAAGAAGTCAATAGGAATTTAAAATTTTTGTAAGATGGAAATTTATTTTAAAAGAAAGAAAATTCGAAATTTTGTTGAAGAATGAGGAAATAAATCTATAGAAGTTGATTTATCTATTATTATAATGGTGTATATTGTGATTTTTGTTTTATTTGTATTTTTATCAGAATTTTGTTTAACGTTCACTTTTTTTTTCAAAGATGCATCTTGATATAGCAATGAATTAAACTTTACAGACAGATTTTTCTCAACAGAATAAGAATTATTTTCATTTTATCTCAAAACATTGGACTTTTTCTAAGGAATATGACCGAATAGTATACGGTTTGTTTGTATTAACATCTCACAATAGTGATGATTTTAGATTGAGTGCTACATATCTATATGTAGTAGTGATGTAGTAGTTCTGATAGCATATTTAGCTTCTAAAATCTTCTTATTGAATCAAAGACTCTTCAAAAGGTAAAAGTAAGGCCTATCTTGTCAAAGCAACCATAAAGAATTCAAGAAAATACTGTTCTTAAATACAAATAATTATTTATATTTAAGAACTGTAATAATTAATTGGATTTTAAATATATGCATTCATATTACCTTACAATCAGTGGTTTTTTGAGAATCTTGGTTGTGTGTAATTTAAATTAAATAATACATATAATTTGACGCTTATATAACATGATATATAAGTGTCAAATCAATTGTAATAATAAATATAACTTGGCGTTTCTGAACAAAGAATTTTTAAGCATCAAATTGGGACAATTATATCATTTTAGAAGTTATACAACGTTCTGCTTACTATGTAAGAAATTTCCTAGGGGAATCAAATCCCAAGATGTCAATGTAGGTGAAAGTACGTTTAATTAAATAGGTGATTTCACAAGCAATCTATTTCCCAATAAAAAATTATTTTCGCTGTTCCTTAATTCTGTTTATTGATTCCTTGCTATTGCAGACGATAAAATAAATATCCTTTTATTTTTCAACGATATGAAAATACTGAAAGATTAAATATTTGATCAAATCATGAAAATAATTCGAAATCCATGTCTGTACTGAAATATGTTCTTAAAAATTATGTGAAAAATATTTTTTTAATTTATAAATTCAGGAATTAATTCAGGCAATTAAATTAATATAACTAAAAAGGCACTTTCTTAAATTTTAAACTGATAGGAATAAAGTTTTGCGCAACCTCATTCCTGAAAGTTACTTTAAAAAATATCCAAATCTCGCAATTTTTTAATTAATTAAAATTTTAATTAAAAAATTTTAATCTCTCTGAGGACCATATTTGCAACTCCACAGTATATTTTTACAAATTTTGTGATTCTAGATCTGTCTTGAATGCCAATAAATGTATGCATTTTTCATTAAACTGAGATTTAGAATAGAAATTTCAAATAAAGAAGACATCTGAATTAATTATATACATTCATTAGATTTGCAATGCATTTTAATAAAGATACAATCACAGTTTCAGATTTATTTTCACTGGCTAATTTAAATATTCGAAATTTTATAATTAATTATGTTTTTTTAATTCAATATTAATTCAATATTAATTTTTTAAATAGCAAATAAGCATGAAAATAGCTTGCAAAGTTTAATTTATTTAAATGGAAAAATAAAAGTTGAAATCAGGAAATTTTTTTAAAAATTTCAACAAATTTTGCTTTTTTTGAATTTTTTAAACTAACCATATTCTTTAATTGAATTTGTTGAAGAATATGAACAATAGAAGGGCTAAGAAACATAAATCGTTTTAACAAATACAATTCCTCCTGCTCTAATACCTTTCTTTGCATATGTAAATTTCATCAAGTTGATATTCTAGAACACAGTTATAAATAAATTTGATCATGGTTATTCAGCAGTTTTTCCACAAGACTTCTTCAAACAGATACTTCTTCACTACTCTATATTGTATTTTAAAACGAGACATTTTCCGCCTGAAAGAACGTATTGTTCTGTCACGTGGTATGAATTTTTATCTCTCACCGGTTGCCATCTTCCAACCGATAAATTCAGCTGTCTTCTCCAGAGCAGTGACCCACGAATATCGTTTGCTAGATATCGGATATAAAATTGATAAGACGATAAAGTCAATGAATATTGTACTTTGATAAGCGATGTATAAGGGAAAGTTTCCATTCACTCGAAAGTTGCAAGACGATTTTTAACTGGAGGAAAGAAGTATAAAAAAAGAATGCCATACTTCCGCAAACAGAAAAGGTATCGATTTTTGTGTCAAGGAAAATGCATAAAAGAGTTTAAAAAAGATTCATAAATAGTATAATTATTTTTATTAATACTTTTTCACATTGTTGTAATTCTTTAAAATTTCCTGGAGGTAAAAGAAAATGGCGAGAGTTTTTTTTCAGATTTTTTTTTTGTATATTTATAGACACAACGACACATTTTATAATTAGCTTCGCTATAAAGAATTGAATAACATATTCATTTCTAACTTAATAATCAAAATTTGATACAAACCTTATAACATATTGTATTATCAAACGAAGTGGTATAGTATGCTAAATTTTATACCATCCACAAAGTAACATATTTATTATCATTTAGAAATTTTAAGGTAGTAAAAATCTTTGTTTGACAGTTTATATTAGCAAAAATCTGTTATTTTTGTAGTTTTCTCTATCAATCAATTATATATAGTAACATTCTGTTCAGGGATCTATTAGCTAAATCAATCTGCTGGGAAAGGTTACTTTAGATACGGAAAAGGGAAGTTATCATATAAAAAATAGGTTCTACTACCCCTGTATAGTAGAAGTATAGTAATGATGCGGGGCTGAGTTGCCTCCATACCGAAGTTGGGTCGTACCGCTTTACTGGGTTTGGGCGAATGGCCTGAATCGTAATAAGGGCCATTTTGCGACTTCAATGCTTAATTATGTAATCGCAGAGGTCCTATCTGCATATTATCACCAATACTTTTGAACGAATCAATTGGTCCAATTTGTGGCATTAATTTTATTAAGACTGAACAAAGGAATGTTGAGATGTTTATACATTCATTATCATTTTTATATCGACTTAATTTTACCCTATTGTTTGGAAAATATAATTATTTGATACACGATCAAAATTCGGCTACAAAAATTTCGGTATTAAAAGTTGAAGGGGAAAAAAAGAATTTTTTTAATGTGAACAAAGCCTTTGAATGTTCTAGAACTAGGCAATAAATAATCCATTCAATTAGAAGTATTTTATAGTTGTTTTAATGCTTCACAATGCAAAAAACAAAGTGTAAATTGCATGCGTTTTACCAGTAAAACTCTAATATTCAAAAGGCGGTTAGAAATACAGTTATTTTCTTTTTGTTCAGGAATCTATAATATATTCCTTAAGCTAACTGCAAAATTTTAAACAAATAATTTGAGGTACCTCTAAACTAAGACACTTTTACTGCACTCCTCTTTTTAACAAAAAAAAAATAACTATTTTTCTAATTTTTTGAAAAACCTTTAGCCGTTTAACTGGCATGCTTTGGTTTCATAGATATTTTTACAGTTTTATTTTACTCGAAAATTAAAAAAAAGTAATAACAATTTTAAATTTCTTTTTAAAAAGCTTGTCTAGAATACCATACCTCATGCCAAAACGATTTTAATCTAACAGCCTTGATCTCTCACTCTATTACCTTGGTTAGATCTCATTTAATCCTCTAAATAATGTTCAAAACCAATTTTATATACAGCATTATGCAAAATATTTGATCAAGAATCGTAAAAAAATTATGATAAAAAACAAATCGCTTTAAAAAGTTCGTAAACTGCTGGTTAGAGGATGTAAAAGTTCGGATTGATGACGGAAAAGATGGTAGCTGGTGATTACAAAACCAGTTTCTGCAGACTTTCGATTTCATTTTACTATCACGGATAAACATCTAACAAGATCCATTTGAATGATAACTTTAACCAAAGTTTTCGAAACAAATCTAGAGTTTTCTTAAGTATATGGTTGCATTTTAATGCATTATCTAATACTTCCGGTTTTAAAACTTTATAAATCAGTTTTATTTATGATAGAATACTGACATTTTAGGACCAAAAATGCTAAATTTGTTTTTATTTTTCAAATCTGTTTTTTCATTTTTACTAATAAAGAAGAAATTACCCAAATGAAATGTTTGTACAGTTAATTGATAGAGATTAGATGTTAAAAAAACTTTTTTTTCTAATTTATATAAACTCGAATTAAATTACAAGTAGCTAGCTGATTTATTGTCACAAATGAGAATTTTCTAGGGTAAAATTTAAAAAAAAAAATCAATAAATAAAACCAAAAAAAATTATTACTCTCTCTTTTAAAATTATCTCGCGAGAATTTAATAATTATTTCTCAATTGATGGCTGTCTAAAAAATCAAACGAAAAAGGGGTGTTTATTTAAAATAAAATGCTTAAAAAATGTCCAGACGAGAAATTTTCTCAAGAGGATATATTCAAATTTTATTTTAAAAAACATTTTATCATTGGTATTAT
Source organism: Argiope trifasciata (assembly GCA_026543055.1). NCBI lineage: Eukaryota > Metazoa > Arthropoda > Arachnida > Araneae > Araneidae > Argiope > Argiope trifasciata. The sequence continues at coordinate 330,482 of JAPMOQ010019520.1, read as the reverse complement.
GTCATAAATATACTATTTCCCACAAACTTACTAAAATTTTGAACTAAATTTGGGCAACATTATTCCTTATGAGTTAGGCTATCTATATTACATTAAATTAATTCCGAAGCAAAACATAATTTTAAAAGTAAATTGTTAGAAAAACCATCAAACGTTGAAAATTTGCATACAACAATTAAAAATAATTTGTGGTGCTAAAATTATAAAGATAACTTATTTTATAATTAAAAAACGAATATCACATAAGGAAATAATATAATTCAATTAAAGCTACATTTAATACATAGATGTAATAATGATTCAAAGTCGAATTTAAAAAAAAAAATTTAAGTCGAAAAGAGAATTTTTGTTTAAATTTTTTGCTCATTTAAATTAAAACGTTCGTTTTTTTATCAGCAATGGAAGCCAATATCACGATTTTACATATAAAATTCACATCATTTTTCTTTTACTTGGTTTTTTTTTTTTTTTGGCAAACATGCTTGAACATTTATTTAATAGAAATATTTTGTTAAATAGATTTTTGAAACACAATCAATCATCTAAAACATCACACAACAAGAATAAATTATTTTTATAAATGCAAAAATTAATTATTTTCATTCATAATAAAGAATTACGATAATAATCAAGGAGTAGAAAATTGAGCATAACGAAAAAGCGACTTATCATAATAAAAATATATAACAATCAGGAAGTCGAAAATTAAAGAAATAAAAATGTATATTTTAAAAAAATAAAATAAATGTTCAATTTTTAATGCCTTTGCTTCTTTAATACTATTGTACAAATTTCAAGAACGGAAATGATTTAGATATTTAGAAGAGAAAAGTTGGCATTATTATTAATTTATAAAGTGAATATCAATTATTTAATAGTGTCCGTTTCTTCCAAGGAACAGCAAAGAGAAAATTTCAATGTCACCGTAACTTGATTAGTTCGAATCAAGTATTCAAGCACCGTTTCCGAGTTAAAGAGCTGCATTCTGAACTTTCCACTTTTCTATTTTGGCAGCATATCTATGATGCAGACGAAAAATATTTATTCAACAATAAATAACAAGGAAGCGCAACAGAATACCAAACGAGTTTGAATTCGTTTTCTTTTTAAATAATAACATAATCTTATGAAAAATTAATGATTAGTTTATCGTTTGGTATTCATTTTTTTTTCAAAGCTAGAGGTTTCACGTGACGACAGTTTTGCTTAAATACATAAATATCTTGTGACATTTATTTATTCATTTGCTGGCGCATTTTTTACTTTATTTAAAACAGTATGAACTCTTTTAATACTAAAATTCAAGAAGTTGAAAAATAAAAGCGATTACGAAAATTTACTTTTTTTAAATTCAACTTAAGCTTTAGTAATATTTTATTCTATATTTATTTCAAAAATCTCTATCAGTTTTCAAATTTATTAAATATTGAATTAGGTATATAAATTTATTTAAAAAATATTTCCCTCTGACCAACTTGCTCTTTGTATAAAAGTTTCAATTATTCCAAAATTTTTAGATAGTTTAAGATAATATCTCCAGTATAATCGTAGAAATATTATCATTAAGTTCTAAGATTTTATATTATAAATATTTTACGCAAAATATTGTAAATATGGTAAATTTTACCACGCTTTTGTTTTCAATTAAAATTTTATCTTTAAAGCTTAAGCCGTTTAATTTGCGATATTTTAATTTTTTTGTATATTCTTTCCAATAAATTTTATTCATGTTTTAAATTAAAATTTTCTGTTTTAATGCACACTTGATAAATGAAAATAGATTTCCCCAAAACAAAAATAGTTGGACATTCTGATAAATGGATTGAGACATGTGTTATGCTAATAATATAAAAGAACTGAAAAATATTTTAGAACAATAGTTGTAAATTCATTAACGAAACAAATACCTAAAAATTCTTATAACTTTTTTTCATAAAAAGTCACTAATAACCTGGAAATATTCTTTATAAATAATAAGGATTTTTTTTAATTTCACTTGCCCGATCATTGTACTCTATAACTATGAAAAAAGAATTTTTTTCTTTTGTTTTTGAAGAACACTGAACCTGAAATAAACGGACACGAACTGACACCTCGGTAGAATGTCCCTAAACTTATCCATTTTAAACGCTCTATTAGTTATAAAAGTTAAAAATAAGGGAGAGTGTTTCAAAAAAATCATGCTGTTACGGGGCTCCGATTCACTCGAAAAAAATTATTCCTTCCTACAATTAAAGAAATCACACAAAAAAAAATTACTTACCTAAATCTGTCTCTTCCACTAGTTAGAGTCAGTTGACTCTGGGTCACAGTTACGGCCATCGACCTGTTGAGAATTCAGTGGAAATATTTCGAAAATTCTTAAAAGTTATTTCATAATACTTGTTGGCAACATAAATTTATCTTATTGTGCTTCAGAAATAAAAAGTTCTTTTAATTCTTTCAATAAATATCTTATATTGTCTCTGCTTCCTTTTTTAATTTCTTCCCCGTGTTGTTTTTTAGGGAACGGACCGGAAGGAACGAATAAAAACACTTTCTCTTTTCGAAGAGGATGAAGATACTGAATGTCGGAGAAAGTGATCGTTTGGTGTTTATCCTCATTTTTGAACGCCGCTTCGCTCCGCCTCCGGGCATGAGCGATTGGATGATGGAATCGTCTGCCGAAAAGTGCATGCGCGCTAAAATTCAGAAATGAAGAAACAATTCTCGGTTTTCTACTCAATTTTTTTTTTTGTTTCTTTATTTTTTTAACTCTTTTTCCTTAATGAGTTCTCTTTTTAAGGACAAAGAATCTGCAGTGGAATAAAAGTTCCCATTTTATTAAGGTCCTTTTTGCAATTCCTACTATTAGTTCACACATTCCTTATATCTATTTATTTATATATCTTGTTCAAACTTTAAATCATTTATAAAATATTATTCCTCCTTTCAAGTTCAAAAACATTTTTTTTTAACTTGTAGTGTGAATAATACATTTTTTTTTCAAATATTAATTCATTCATTAATTTTTTTTCCAATTTTTAATACTTTAAATAGAGTTTTAGCAATTTGTAATGAAAACTGAAATCGACTGGCTGTAATAGAGTCATTAAAGTGCAAGGATTTTAATATTTTTCACGTGGAGGCGAAGAATGCGAGTTCAATTCTTAAGATGAGAAATAATATACCACTATCATCTTCATAAATTAGAAACGAATAAAATAGAATATAATAAATAGTAACAAACAAATATAATTGTCCAACACCACATATAGAATGGGAAATTCGCTTTCTATTTTTCCACTTAATATTGTGATAATCTCATATGTATATACATATTTATGCTAATTGTAATTATTTAATAATATTTTTTTTCTTTGTTGACCTAAGTAGGAATTAAATGTAAGGTACCCGATTACGTTAAAAACACTGCTTATAGTCCACATTGGCGACATTTTTTAAATTGTTATTTCTAGTAATCCAGACTTTCCTCTTTTCAAAACAATTTATGTTTTCTAGGAAAAAGAAGGCTTGACCTATCATCCAGGATCACATATTTTGTCGGCTAAAAATTGTCTTTCACTTCAATTTTCTCAAAACTTTCATTTTTCATAAACATTCTCCACAGTTAACATATCTCAAAAACTAATAGAGGCATTTACATAAACATTTCAGCGTGTGTTTTCAATAATATGGGCAACGAAGTGAACCAAAAGCTTTATTGTTGGTGAAACACTTTTTCATTTATAAGTGTTTCTAGAAGAGAAAAATTAAGTTGATGCAAAAAATACATATATAAGAATATTTTTACCAATAACATCTTTATATCACGAGATTTTTCTTAGATTTTGGTTCATTTCATTCATCATTGGGCTCTATAACTTGTGTACAAAGAAAAATAGGATTTCTACATTACCATTTTGTGTAGAGTGTTAACCATTTTGGTTAAATTTCATTAAAATTTACAACAAATTGTCCTATTTATCAAAATATGTTATATTTTTAAATAATTTTGTTGTATTTGTAGTATTTTGTATTATACATCATCATGGCAATACATCTAAAATTCGTAGTTTTAAATAGTTTTTAAAAAATTCAGTTTTCAAAAATTTTTCTTCGAACGTATTCAGATATCTTAATAATTTTTATATTACTTCTTATAAAGGTACTTCTTTAAAATCATTTCTTCAATCGAAAAGCTTTGTTCTAAAAATCTGAAATTTTGGTAACCTTCTACTAATTTCCCAAAAAATTTTAATCTCTTGATGTTTACTTTAGTTATATTAACGTCCCATTTAAAGAAACACGAGGGCTATTTTGGGACGGACCTCGCAATTTTGAACCACGGTCAGATGACGAGGACGACACCTGAACTGACACCCCTCTCTCCACACCACGCCACACCAGCGGGAGGACATTTGGCCTGACAGATTTAAAGTGCAACAGACCCCCTCACACGGCGGTTCTTCGGTGGAATCGAGTCTCGAACCTGAAACCCTCCGGTTCCAAAGTCGAGACTTTACCACCGGGCCACCGCGGCCCTGTTAATCTCTTGAATATATTATGATAGGAAGCTCTTTATATTACTTTTTTCATTCCCCTTTCAGGTAATGTCACATCATAGTCTTATAGTCTTTAGTCCAGTTCTGCATATGATTTCATCGCCTATTGATGCTACAGACAAATAAAAATTTTGATTATAATCCCGTGACGTAATAAGCTTACGTTCCTGTAAAACTAGCTAAATGCATAACGCTTATCTAATTTTGGAGTTCACTCCGTAATTTGCAAGAAGAAATAAGCAAAAAAAAGGAAATCTACGATCGCAAATTTCATGTTATCATTGAGAGCATTATTATTTTTAAGTCATAATTTGTCTTAATTAATTTGCCATTAACCAGTTTAAACCGGTTTTGAAACTATCACGACAATTCTCTGTCGCTCTCTATCCTTCTCTCTATGTATAATTTTTTTTAAACTTTGCTTCTCAGTTTTTCAATCTGGCAAACAATGTTTTGTAGCTCGACCGATTTTGAGATGAAGAAAAACCATTTTTTTTTTCTAAATATTTACGCATGTGTAATATGATAGTCCAGTGGTTGTTTCAAACCTGGAGCAATAAACTCGTTAAGGGCAAACTAATTAAAAAATTAACTAATCGTAAGAATTCAAAGAATGTATAATCTGAAAATCAAGTTGTAACTTTAGTTGGCTACAAATTGCCGAATATGACAACCTTCTGCCTTATTTTCTAATAACCTTAAAAGCAAAAAAATGGATACCTCAAAAGCGATAAATCACCAATTTGTTGCCTACCCATTTTGAGGCTTCAAAAAAACCTGAAACTAAAACAACATCATGTTCTAACATACTAACTAAATGAGAATCTTTTCCTTTTAGTTTAGTTTCTCATTGTGAAGCTTTCGTTCTTCGTTTGGCGTCAATGCATAGTGAAAAGAAATTGCTTTTGGCGATTGGATCTGAAATTTAATATAAAACGGTTCACGATTTCAAGATCAAATTTGCATAAGAACATAAATTTGCAATATATTGCTTACTCTATATTTAATAATACTTTCCAGAAATTGCATAAATATATGGAAAAATATTAGAAAATAAAGAGTAAACATTGAAAGTCTTCCCCTCTCGTTTAAGACATTTTTATATTGACGTTATTTGTTTCAATAATTCATTTTGGGAGGAGTTCGATGTTTCCCCATGCTATTTATAGCATAGTATCATAAATGAAGATAACAGCATCTGTCCTTTGTTTATTTAATTTCAGCAAAATTTCTCTATTTTATTTTATTTAAACAAAAGTACTTTCTTTGTTTAGTTCTGTAATATTGTTTCCCTGTACAACTAGTGTTGTAATAAGGAAGAATACTTTACAAAGATTTTATTAGACCCAGGTAATCGAATCTCGAACTTGGCAACCATTTGGCGATGGATTTGGATATAAAAATGATTTTCTAAAATACAATACTTATTGTGGAATTTTCAATTGGAGTCGAAATTCGAAGATCTTTCACTGCAAATCTATTACCTGCCGTGGAGACCATAAATGCGGAAGACGCAGACTGGCGCCAAATTATATCATTGGAGAATTGTTCGTAGAGTTCTATTGGAGAATTGTTTGTAGAGATCTAGTTTTTTTTTTTTTTTTTACTCGGAGCGATACTATGTTCTGCTTTGTTTTTTAATTAGCGATTTGTCGTCTATTCATGTGTTGGTTTATGCTACTATTTTTTTAAAAAGCTTTGCCTAAGTTTTGCTATCTATATTTTTAGATTTGATGTAGCAAGATTGTTAGACTTCTTGCTCTTTTCCTACCTCAGATGAGGGTATTAGAAACTTCCTGAATGGTACTTGGTTCTCGCCACCTGGTTGGATGTAGAAATGGTGAGGATTTTTCTACCCCTTACCGATTGCGAGACTGGCTTCTTACGAGAGGTGTTTGTATCGTATCCGGTGATAGCCCTTAGAACTCAGTCATAACTCCCGTCTGTTCTGTTTCTACAGGGTGGCCCAGAAGTCAATTTACATTTTGAAAGTTAAATAACTTTTTTTCTATTAATATATTTCTTTTTCTCTTTTCAGAATTAAAAAATATATAATCCCTGGAAATTTTTGGCATGGATAAGTTTACAACAGAACAACGAGTGAAGATAATTGAATTTTACTTTGAAAATGGACGGTCAATTGTTGCAACAGAGTCAATGCAGTCATTTAAGAAAAAGTTATTTAATTTTCAAAATTTTCAAAACTTACAGAGCCATGCTGTTGAAAACGCGTCACTAAGTTCCTTATTGCTGGCCTACTAGGGGGATGTCGAACATTAAAATGGAGCATATACGATCTTTGCGTTGCAACAATTGACCGTCCATTTTCAAAGTAAAATTCAATTATCTTCACTCGTTGTTCTGATATAAACTTATCCATGCCAAAAATTTCCAGGGATTATATTTTTTAATTCTGAAAAGAGAAAAAGAAATATATTAATAGAAAAAAAGTTATTTAATTTTCAAAATGTGAAGTGACTTCTGGGCCACCCTGTACATACCGGACATTCAGACTTTGTCGTATGTCTCATAACGGATTGAAGTAGTATTTTATGATTTGTGATTCTTGCACCACTGATGCACTAGATAATTCAATATTCTCAGTGTCTCCATAAATTTCTTGTGCCAATCACAAATTGACTAACACGATAGTGTATGGTTTAATCATCCCAGTAATTTCCCTAAGTAGAGTTTCCAACTTTGTATTTTGTTTCAATAATCCACTATATTTATTTGAGACTCTTAAAGAGTAGATATTTTATAGAGATTTATTCATGCCCTCTCTGAGTTTATTAACAGTATACCTGATGTACACAAATGTGATGTGAATGCAGAAATTGAACATCTATTTTGTACATACAAATTTGATTCTCATTTTTTATCATATACTTCTTTAGTATAAGTTCAAATTTATATAAATCTTTGTGTATACTATATTCTTTTATATACAAAAATCTTTAAAGAATTAACAGTATAATAAAGGAAATTTCCATCTATTATTCTAGAGTCTAGATAGTTCAACAAATGTGATTTACGCAGCTCATTTTGCTCAGGATTTATACCGATCACGTGAGCAGAGAAGTAAGCAGACTTCCGCATGATAAATATCGCCGGAAATCTGTTACACACTTACAATTTTAACATTAAGAGCTTATGTCAACTTTTTTCCGTCTTGTATGCTGTGTCTTTTGAGTTATTGCCTTTTAAGTGAGGCATGCATAATTCCTAAAATGAATCTTTTTGGGCTAACTTTTTGAGTGAAATTTAAGAGATTTCAGTAAAAATACCCCAGAGATTCATCAAAAGCTAAAAATTAATAAAGCTTAAATTTTTTACAGTTACAGGGTTTTTTTCAACTAATGAAAGTCGTCTCCCCAAAACTTTCTTGCTTACATATGTAAAATAAAGATGTTACGCCAGAGAATTCCTTGCATGGCATTCTCGTTAAATATATATAGATATTTTTACTGAATGTATTATGCATATAGGCATATCTTGGCAAAGGGGTTTTTTGCGATTATTTCAAGACTTTGTATTGGTATGCAAATAATAGTATCCGGAAATCTATGATTTAAGTACAGTATTGATGGTACCAGGTAATCTCAAAACCCTAAAGAATATGATGTTAAAGATTGACAGTTTCATTCCAATTGTTTGAGAGAGTGCATATGGGGAGGAAGGCAGTTATTTACTACCCCAAATGGAATGCTAGTTTGACTGATCGGTCAATGTAAGGCTGGACGATACTTTTTCAGCAGTCGACAACAACAAATCCTATCGATACTGCTACGTTCAGTGGTGGAGGGGTGGTCAGCTGTATGCAAGAAGAAGTATCCGGAAATCGAATTAATGTTTTATATAAATTTTTTACTGTGATTGAAACAAAATTTTTATTCAGAATTACACTTGTAGCCACAAAATACCAAACACCAAATTTCACATATTTTAAGGCATTGTGTTTTTGAGCTTGCGTTTGCAAAAGTACTCTAGCATTTTTGAGAGACATGCGTAGGGCTGTAACAGAATCTTATCAAATGTTGATAGACATTTAATATTAAGCTCACATACTAAATTTCACCTCTCTAATCTAATACATGTATTTGAGGTTTTATGTTCAAAGACAGATAAATATAATTTCAAAAATGTTTTTTAACACTCAAGGAGGCCAGATATGTGGGAATATTTAACAAATGTCTACATTATAAATGTTAAATCTGTGTGACAAATTTAATCTATTTAGCTCTTTTTGTTTATGTAGTTACCGTGTTACCTTACTTTCTAGCAGAAAAACAAACGGATTTCCTATGGGACAGATTTTTCTCAAAATGTGACAGAAATCCGTAAATTTGGTGCAAACAATGTATATAAAATTTCAACAATCTAGCTAAAAAACAAATATAATTTCAAAAACTGTTTTTAACACTCAAAGAGACCAGAAATGTGGAAATATTTGACAAGTGTCCACATTATAAATGTTAAATCTGTTTGATGAATTTCATCTATTTAGTTCTTTTTGTTTAAATAGCTATCATGTTAACTTATTTTGGAATAGACAGACAGGAGGACTTCCAGCAAAAACAGATTTTACTCAAAATGTGACAGAAATCTTTAAATTGGATGCAAAGACTGCTTATCAAATTTCAACCATCTAGCTAAAAGTGTTTTTGAGTTATCTTTGTCCTAGACAGGCGAACGGACATTTTTCAAACTCTAGAAGGTCTAAAACGTAGAGATTCTTCAAAATCTCGAGTTCGAATTTTTTGACGATTACTATTCTTCCTCTATTCTACATATACGAGAATGTAAAATATGAATTATGCACATTTATAAATTACACAGAATTATACAAAAATAGGAGTAATTAAAATTCTTACCACATGTACCGCAAGAAAAATTTTACATCTTACCGCCCAATTAATTTGCTCTACAATGTATCAATGCAACATTGATCTTAAGGACACACGGAAATTTTTCATTCGTTTTATTCATAGAATTAGGCTAGTGAAATTAAGAATTTCTGACTGATAAATCAACAAGTCGAGACGCAAGGTCATTATCAAAAGTATCATTAAAACTAGTGGGAATGGTCACCCCTAAACCTTCTAGCCTTCTTTCTAATAAATATACTTATGAATTATTAACCGTAGACCATGGAGAACAATATTTAGGATCAAACTTATTAGCGTTCAACCTTTGGCGATAAATCTCTGCTTTACAATTAATACAAAAGTAAGATGTCCGAATATTTAGCCTTCAAACTAAAATTTGGAGGAAAATAACTTGCAACTGTAGTCACAAAATCATACATTAAATTTATAATATTTAAGTTTTCCATTTTTGAATTATTATGTTTAAATATATCTAAGCTGACGAGCAAACTTCCTCTAAATGGAAGTTTTTCAAAAGTTTATAGAAATTTACAAATTGGTATAGTAAATCGTATACAAATTTCATCCATATAGAGCAAAGCAAGGCAACATCTTCTCAGACAGAAATATTAATTGCAAGCTTTCAATTTAACCATAAAGAGAAAATATAACGAGTCAGCATAAATGTAAAAAATAAAAAATACACACCACAACTCATTAATCTTTGCTATTTATTTATGCTCAGATTTTTTCCATTCCAATAAAACAATCAATTTGAACATTGGAGAAAAAAATCGATTTGCTAAAAGTCAAAACAGATGTTCGTAACTGACATCCAAAACGGCGAGAGATATTTTTTACTCCGCCCAGCATTACAAACGTTAGTGATCGATTATACACACTGAATTTTATTTCTCTTTCATATTCATTTAAATATTCATATGTTAACTCGAGTCATTTATAAATTTAAAAGTTTTCAATACAATGAACGCACATAATAATCAGAATTGTAATTTTTTCATATAATCAAAATTACAATTCTGATAGTTTTTTAATTAAAGTGGTTATTAAAACCTGCGATGTGCAGTCCAAATGCAAGTCTTTTGCGCTTTGTAGCAAGAATGAGCAACTTAATTCATCTTACATACATTTAACTCGAGAGATAACTTATTTATTATAGGTAACGGGGATGTAGAATAGCATTTAACCTATTTAATGAGTGTTTGAAGCTTTCGCATTTATTTATTTCGATTATAGTAACTAAGATGATAGTTTTACTCAATTGATTATTTTTCATCAAAACTGTTTTACAAGAGAAATTGATAATTCTTTAATCGCTCTCATGACTTTGTAACGGATAAAATGTTTGAATCTAGGCCATCTCAGTATTACAAATATTAAGACCAAAATAAGACACAGACAAAATATAGTATTCTGTATTTGGAAGAGACTGGAACTCTTGTAGTAAAATTTGGTCTAGGCTGTGAACCAGCTGAGATCAAACAGCTAAAGAAATGGCATCTCAATTGATGAATGGAAAACATCAAATGCTCATGAAGGCAATTATGCACATGCATTTTAATAACTTCACATTTAATATACCGTGAGAAAAAAACATTTTGCTTGCCCCTTTTAAAAGTAATCAATTTATCTTCTGCCTTTGGCGACTAGTTGATAGCATCAGTTTTGCCATATCAACCATTTTTTGTGGGCATTTTATCATACCAAATGAAAGCAGGTAGTATTTTTAATTCTTTTCACTCCACGAAAAAAGAATATACAGGGTGGCCCAGAAGTCACTTTACATTTTGAAATAATACATTTTCTATTAATATATTTCTTTTTCTCTTTTCAGAATTAAAAAATATAATCCCTGGAAATTTTTGGCATGGATAAGTTTACAACAGAACAACTAGTGAAGATAATTGAATTTTACTTTGAAAATGGACGGTCAATTGTTGCAACAGAGTCAATACAGTCATTTATGAAAAAGTTATTTAATTTTCAAAATTTTCAAAACTTACAGAGCCATGCTGTTGAAAACGCGTCACTAAGTTCCTTATTGCAGGCCTACTAGGGGGATGTCGAACATTAAAATGGCGCATATACGATCTTTGCGTTGCAACAATTGACCGTCCATTTTCAAAGTAAAATTCAATTATCTTCGCTCGTTGTTCTGTTGTAAACTTATCCATGCCAAAAATTTCCAGGGATTTTATTTTTTAATTCTGAAAAGAGAAAAAGAAATATATTAATAGAAAAAAAGTTATTTAATTTTCAAAATGTAAAGTGACTTCTGGGCCACCCTGTACTAAAACGTAGCACTCAAAGAGTCAGCATTTCTTGATGAATAAAATTAGGAAAAATCGATCCAGGTATTAAAAGGGAGGTGTGCAGGATTTCATTTCCCTACATTCCTCACAAATGAAGTGGAGAGAAGAGGTAAATATTGGTAGCATATCTAAGTATCATAAACTTTCAAATCAGATAAAAATAAGTGAATCAGTACCGCAGTGGGTAAGCTGGGGTATTCTAACGTGACGTTTCCTCCATATAAAATGAACCAAAAAATAATGATTTTGCTTTTTTTTTTTCTAAAATTCAGTGGGAACATACAACTTATGAAAACGTATCTAAGATTCAAAAACTCATCGAAATTTGCGAAATTGAACCTTTTATTGGAACTGGAAGAAGAAATTATTTGTTTTTCCTGATTAATTTAATTAATAAATTTACAGAATTACACATGCTCTGAAATCAAAATGGTTTATTCAGGTAAAAAGTGAGCAAAATGTGAAGTAGTATTTATTAAACAAGAAGAATTCGATAAATTCGTGTTTAATTTGGATTTCAATAAGTTTCTCACAACAAAATAAGAAATCGGAAAAAATATTTTCCATTTTTATTTTTTATACGGATAAAAGATGGTAATTTGCACAAACGTATTCCACTTCGCCGTGTATTTTATCTCATACTCATGAATTTCACTTCACGATTGAATTTTTTATCTCTCAAATGTATTTAACCTACAGGATAATAAACTGCATACCTATGAAAAATGAAAGGAAAACTTCCCCTTGATACTGATAATTTGAAATTTTATTCTACTTCAAGTCTGTTTTTCCTATTTATTTATTTTATGATTATACGGCAGCATTATACAATATTTCAACACATTTCCTCACTAGCCATGCTTTATAACTTACAAAATTTCTTTAGGAAGACTTAAAAAAATCTTTAATAAAAACAAATCTTACGAAATTGAAATTTCGTAAGAACGAGGACATGAAGGTCAAGGCTCAATGTCATCCATTTTTCTAGATTTTTTTTAAAATGCAAAAAGAGTATTGCTCTGATTCAAAGATAAGATTTTCATATGTAGCATTTTGAAGGCTTCAAGTCTTTTAAGGTTTCTTTCATTTTTCTTTGTGACATCCAGAATTTTCTTCACCTATAGTTGTATTCAGCATAAAGAACCATCATAAACTTAAAAAAAAAGATAATTTGTATTTGAAATTTAAAAAAAAATCAAAGGGGACTTTTATCCCGATATTATGATTTGATCTCCATATTTCCAGATGTATATATATTTTTTATTTTCTCATATACGTAGTAGAAACTGTAATGATCTTTAAAAGCTTCGAATTCGAAATTTTAAAGAATCTCTACGTTTTAAACCTTCCTAAGTTCGAAAGCACATTTTTCGAGAATGTCCGTCTTTCTGTAACAAAGGTAACTCAAAAGAATTTCAGCTAGACAATTGAAATTTGGTTCCAGGCCTTTACATCAAATTTGCAGATTTCTGTTACATTTTGAGTAAAATTCTTTCAGGGGAAGTCAGTCTGATTGTTCGAATATAAGTTAACACGATAATTACAAAACGAAGAAAGCTAGATAAATAAAAAAAAATCGGTACACAAATTTAACATCTATAGGGTAGACACCTATCAATTTTTCAACCAAATACAACTACAGGTTGACTGTCTGTCGACCTATACTTTCAGAAACATACACAGCCGATAAACAAACACAAGCGGGCATATTCCAAAAGTGTTTTTTCGCACTCGTGAAAGTCTAAAACGTGGAGATTCCTGAAACTCTCGAGACAAAATTTTGTGACGATTTTCTATATTTTCATATTATTATACGAGAAAACAAAAATAAAATTCTCTCTACATTTTCCTGAAAAATTTGGAAATTTACCTGTTGCAGTTTTATGAATAAAAAAAATTGAGTTATTTCTTATATATTTTCTTATAAATGAATTATACAGAATAAAAAATGTAAGTATCATATAAATTTATCTTAAGATTTTGATAAACCTCTTTGAACTTCAGCAACATAATTTTTTTATTTGTTTCTATTGTGAAAATTTATTAAACTAAACGAATTAAATGGATGATGCATGAAACATGGTCTTTATATCAAAAATGTAGATCTGCATCCAAAGTTTTGAGAAACCTGTCAAACGGATGATTGTTTGCATGTTAATTTATCTGTAAGTACAATAATTCAAAAATACAAAAAAAATATATAAAACTTTTATCAAAATTTTCTTTTAAAAATTACAGGTTAATATCTAAATGGCACCAAATCTGCCAAAAACGAAGCTATTTATCCATCCATGCATATTGTTACAAACATGTAATGTTGCTTCTCAGTAAGATAAGTTCATTCACTGGAAATACCATTTTATGATCAGGTATGTTGGGTGCTGATCGGGTGTAGCTTCAGTGATCTCAGAGCTTGGCGACCATTTGGTGATGAATTTGTCAACTTTGGTCGCAAAATAGATATTATTGGAAACTGAGAATTTTAATGATTCTTCCAATAGGAACCAAAATAAGTCTGACTAATCCCGAACCTTCTCGGTCCGCCTCCCGGAAACTATAAAAGGCCGGCAGTCTCAAGATGCAGAGTATTGGAGTCGTAAAACGAATCATCAAGAAAATAGCGAAGAAACACAAAATAGGTGTATAAATCCAAAGCAAGCGTTTTATGGAGCCAGACTATTGCTGAACGGAGCTGTGTGCCGAGTTCTGGTATCCCTCGTGGAAGCAGCATGAAGTTGTGTGAGGAGGATTAAGTTTGTAGTTGGATAAAGCTAAAGCGAGGGGATAGGGGAGAAATATAGACGTTTGGAGACGCTATAGAGTGAAGCTACGTGAATTTTCGCCTTCTGCTGAATTCTGCCTGACTGATTTGTTGGCTATGGTCGATTACTATTTGTGGGCTAATGTGTATTGTAGAGTGCTGTTATGTGTGTTTGGCGTAGGTGTTGGCGGAATTGTGCCAATACGTAGGTTGAATTCCGCCAAGAATAGAACCTGCGATGCTCGGATTTGAAAGCCAGCAACTTATCCACTATACAAAAATGGCCACCAATGTTTAGTGGTAGTTACTGGCTTATTAAGATGTCACCACATGTGTTTCTTCGTCTAGGCTGAGAATATTTGTCGTCCTTTTCTCTGTGTATTCGTGTCTAATGAAAGTCAGCGTTCGTTATTGAGGTCTGCTGATTGTTTTCATACCAAGCACCCACTACAAACGATTCCCGCGATTTTACAGACTTAGTAGTGAAGTTGTATTTCATTAACTATATATTATCTATTCATAAGGCTTTTTACCTAAAGATGTGGCTATATATCATGCATATTTATACATTATTAAATATTGTTGTAACCCAAATTGTGGTTATTTATCCATAATATGCAATATTTAAAAAATATCGAGAAGTTAGACGTATGAAATAGGAAAATTTTACATAAAAGTTAAATAATTGTGTCGAATTTGGTTCCAAAAGCATCAATAGGAATATTATTATAAAATGTGTATTGAGCATCCTTCTTAAATAAAAATGCAAAATATAAACCGGCGTATTATTGAAATGTACGAGAAAATCACGTGAATATAACCAATTTTTAAAACTCATACTCAAATATACAGAAGAAATACTAGTAACATAAATCTTATACATGAAATAAATCGATCTCGAGAGCATATCTTCAATTCACACATCATCATTAAAATTCACTTCGTTTAACTTTGTACAGCATTCGAATTAGTCATTTTGAAAGAGCTTGTGCGCTGATCAGTGATGCGTAGGATCATACTTACTCCCCATCGAGAAAATGAATTTGCGCAATCATAGTTCAAAATTAGCTTTTCGACGGTTTTCACGAAAATTTAATTAGACGGTAACAACTTATTTAGTTATGCTGTCAAATATGCTGCATTCCGCTGTATTACCTGCGTGCGATATCAGCGGAAAGGAAAGTCTGGGCTCTAGACAATGTGGTTGCAGGCTCTAACCTTCAGGACAAATCAATTCTAGTAGTATGGATTTCTTATGACTATCATGATTTGATTTCCTAATTTGTGGGTAATGTTAAAGAAAGTAAAGAGCTGTGAATATCAGATAAGAGTTTTCAAGAATTGGCCATTTTTACTTTCTCATATTCGTAATATAAAGTATAGTTATTTTCAAAAAATTTGCATTAAAAATACTATTTCAGACCTCCCAGAGTTCAAAAAATATATTTTTGGAAACTGTCCATCTGTCTGTGACAAAAATAACTGGAAAGTGCTTTGAGCGGTTTGATAAACAAAACGCTCAAAACCGAAATTTGAGAATCAAATTTTCGTGAAAACCGTCGAAAAGCTAATTTTAAACTATATTTTGAGTCAGACGGGTGAAATTTTATATATGGTATTTACACCAAATTTGAAGATTTATGTCAAATTTTGTTTCCTGATGTTCGAATGTAAGTGATACGATAATAACAAAGCAAAGAGAGCCAGATAGATAACATTCGGTTGACAGGTTTAACATTTATAATGTAGACACTTGTCAAATTTTGAGCTGAATCCCACTATGGGTTGATAATCTGTCGATCTTAACTTGCAGATATATGTAAACGTGATTATTTAAAAACAAATGACTAAAATTTATCAATTTGGTATATGATTTTGTGACTACAAGTAGTTTTGTATCAAATTTTTGCTTTAATCGTGTGGGAAAAAAACATATCTAGAACACAAATTTGATTTTTTGATACTAATTATTCTTGCCAAGGAATAATCAAAAAATTAACTCCCCAAGCTTAACTCTATAAGTTGTGGAAAAGCATAAATTTATACCAAAAGTTAATATTTCATAACTATTGTGCGCCAGTGTCCTCTAATGCGTTCTCTGAGTTTCTTGGGAAGTATGCGAGAATGTTTTATGGAGACCACTCCTGCTGGTTATATGAGTCATCAGTAATTTCATTACAGTAATCCTTAAGTTGAGACATTCTGAGAGTCTTCATAAAAATGTCAGGGAACATTATAAATATTTAAAAGGACCCAGGGAACATTATAAATATTTTCCTTATTCAAACCATGGTAAAACATTACAAACATGTTAATAAAATGCATGTCAATCATATACTATACAGTTGTCTGTCATATAACTTAGATTATTGCATTAATACTCCCAGCAAATCAGTTGATCGCCAAGGGTGCTATTAAAAGAATTTAAAATAATGTAATATAAAATAATATTAGCCAATTTGTTGCCTTCACATTTTGAGGTTCCAAAAACCTCAAGCGACATAATATCATGTTCTCACATGATAAAATGGATAAATCGCCAATTTGTTGCTTTCGCCATTCGGGCTTCAACAAATTTGTTGCTTTCACATTTTGAAGCTACAACAATTTGTTACCTTCGCGCTTTGAGGGTTCAGCAATTTGTTGCCTTCACATTTCGAGCTAATATTATTGGTTGCCTTCATTTATTTAAAACCTTCAAACGAAAACAGGACCATGTTCTCACATGATGAAAACTTCATTATTCATCAAATATCGATAACAAATTGTTTGATGACTACAATAATTTCTTTTCATATATTTAGTATGTGCGGAAAAAAATGATGCATTGTCGCAGTTTCAGAAATAATTCTTAATTATGAGCACTGATTTCGTCCGTTGATAAGAAATAGACAACGAATCATGTTGGAATTCTTCCAAACTTTGAAATTTGTATTTTATCTTGCCACAATTAATTGAAAAATCGAATCGTATTATCGAGTCATTCTTTAATCAGCGAGGGAAATTAAAAATGGAATTATGGATCAAATTTCTATAATTTCACAACTCTGTAGCATTTAATAAAAATTTCACATTTTGAGACTTTAACAATTTATTGCCTACGCATTTTGAGGCTTCAAAAAAATTGTTGCCTTCACACTTTGAGGCTTCAGAAATTTGTTGCCTTCACTCATTAAGGCTTCAGCAATTTGTTGTCTACTCATTTTGAGGTTTCAGCAACTTATTGTCTACGCATTTTGATGCTTCGAAAATTTGCTGCCTTCAATTATTCAAAACCTCCTAACGTAAACAGAATCATGTTTCCACTTGATAACATATATACTTTCAAAAATTTACTAAAATGGTAATTAACCAAAAATAAATCATTAATATATAAATTTAAATTAAAATGAGAATTGTGAAACTAAATAGTTTAGTTTATTAAAAGAGGCTCTTTCAATCTATTATCACCTAATCCGCAAAACCTAAAAAAGAGGAAGCCTCAAAAGAGTATTTACACCATTACAGCTCCTTATCTACCAAACTGCATCTTTACAATAAATGCAAATCAACTATTCTGCTGTAGTCGATATTCTTGTTCAAATTTTTATTCAATGAAAACGACTGAAGGATGCATATCCGTCTGCGAGTGATGTTAAGGGTCAAGTGATAAATTTTTCGCCTCCAACAATGAAAAAAAAAATCCATTTTTCACCTCAACTGAATGGACCGATTCGAGCAGAAAACGCGTGGTTTTCCGCCAGTCTTTTTCACACGGTTTAAGTCCGACAGTTTGACTTCCTCTTCCTTATTTACGTTTCTTTTCGTCGATATTTTCGTCAGATAAATAAAAAAAATGATTGAATCGATAGTGTAAATTATTAGAGTGAAATTGAACGTATCGAATTCAGTCTCCAAAACAATAATGACATCAACAGCTGCATTTTGAATCGAAAACATTCATTATGTTCTTAAAGCCCCAAATTATCTCTTTAACACGTTCACTGTCACTACTCATGCCTCATATTAGGACCATTTATCTAATTAGATGACCCCTTCTTTGCTATCTTTTAACTGTAGTAAAGAAGGTTTCATCTAGTAACATAGATGGATTGGTACAATTACATATTATTTGTAACGCATAGGTGCGTCAGTGGCAAGTACGACCTAATTAATAAATTTATATTGGAAAATAAAATTTAATTTTATGATGTTTTTACCTATCCGTTAAGAAAATTGAATTATTCGATTAATTTTTACCAACCATTACCTGGTCTTTATCTTAGCAAATTTCTGTTAGGCACGAAATAGACGATGGTTGAGATGGGTGTCTCGTGGATTTGAATGTGCATTAATTGTTTACATTGTTAATTATATTGTTTGCATTAATTTAAGGGGAAATAAAAATTGGTGAAGTCAAAACCGTGTTTGTAGTTGAATGGTTCTTTGAAATTAACAAACATTCAAATATATTGTTACAAACTTGTAAGTTAGTTCTATCCCCAGAAAGACCGATTTGCAATTCCTTGTTTTGGATGTTACTCGAGTGTCGAATCAGTAATCACAGAACTTGGTGACCAGTTGGCGACTTGGAGAAGAAATTGGAGATAAATAAAGCTGAAAACTTCGAGAATTTTAACGATCCGTCCAATAGGAACTGAGAAACGCCTGATTGGCCCAGAAGGCTCTAAGCCCAACTCCCAGAAACTATAAAAGAACGGCAGTCTCAAGCTGCAGTGAATTAAAGCGTAGCTGGAGACAAATAACGGGTCTTAGAGAGGATAACAAAGCAACGGTGGAATAGCCCAACATTGTGAAAAACTCAAACGAGTGCTGAATTGAGATATGTGCCAAGTCCTTGTGTTATTGTGGAAGTATCCAGTCCTGTGAGAAGTAGTCAGTCATGTAATAGTGAGATGGCAATTGGATACAGCTAAAGAGAAGAGACAATGGAGAATTTCAACCGTTTGGAGAGACCGTAAATCGGAACTCCGAAGATTTCCTGTTGAACTTTGCCTGGCCACTTTGTGTACTATAGTCGATTTCTACTTGTGGGCTACTGTTGTTAAAGTGTACTGTGTAATCGTCTAGGCTGTACATATTTGTCGTCTTTGTATTAATACCTTCGTGTTAAATAAACGTATTTGTTGTTTTCTACAGAGGCCTGCTAATTGTTTTCAATCCATAAACCCACTACAATCGAAATGGGTGACTTTACGGAATTGGTAGAAGTTAGATTATTAATTAGACTATTAGAATCCGTAACAATATGTTTGTGTGTGCGGAGAGTTATTTACCAAAGGTGGCTAGTTAATTTTTAAAATACGCCGAAGTTGTTTATATTCAACAAATGGGAAGGGATTGATTATAATGAATATGAAAAGAGAAAACTATACTTATATTGCATAGATACAGTTTTTTGACGATTGAAATAATAGTATTTAGCAGTGGTAAATTATTTTTAAACCTTGACGAAAAGGATCAAAATTATGAATAATAATAATAATAAGTTTATATTTAATAAGCTTGTTAAGATTAGTGCTTTTTTAATGTTCGCTATTTAAATCCCCTTTATAAATTTTTAAAATTGCCAGATATTCAAGTTTATTCAAAAAAGAAAACAGAAATAGTCATTTTCTTTTATCATCAGCTAGGAATTTTTATTGGTGGATCGAATAACAGAAAAAGTAACTCAGAAATCGATAAATAATCTTTAGCAATGAAATCACTTAGATCTTTCGTACCATAAGAATTTAAAAAAAAAATAATTGAATCAAAAATGTATCTCAAAAATATTCAATTCAAATATTCTCTCCTTCTTGATATTAGGAACTGAGATTTATTTATATTTTTTACTTCCAAATTACTTTTGTTGAAATTTTAAATAATTAATACTAAAACATTCGATTTTAAAGAGAATATTTTACGAATTCTATATTCTTGTTTTGAATTACGAATTTTATATTCTTGTTTACCTTTTCCAAATTCACACCTTTTGGAACTTTTAAAAGGCCAAGCGAAGAATTGAAAATCATCTAATTAGTTATCTTTTAATGGATTTTTAATGGATTTCTTATTTGAATCTTATATTATGCATCTAATGCCATTTTTCCTTGAATAATTTATTTTCAGTAGCAATGAAGCACGTCTTACAGCTCTTAGTGAATAATTTTTAATACTTTTCCATGGAATCAATTTACAACAATGGAATACTCATAGAATGTGCCGAATTTATTAAAATTCTAAATGTAGCTCCCATTTTTCAGTTCCTGATAGTAATACTAAAAAGAATTCTCTTAGCTGCGTTTTTTACTTTATGTATTCTTTCAAATTTCTCATTCTAATTCTTAACATTAATTATCTATTCTACTTTAATCTTCTTAAAACTTGTCTAATTTAATTAAAAATGCATTTGAAACATTCGTGTTTGCAAGAATCTGGAATTAGAGTATCCTACTGATATTATTTTAGTCCATAAATATATCTATTAAGTTTATTTTACTTTAAATAATCTAATCGATTAATTTTTTTAAAAAAATAAGCACATCGTTATTATTAAATACATATACAGTTTCTTTTCCAAAAAATACTTTATTTTTAAAAGAACTCTGTATAAAATATAAACTTAAAACATTGCTTGCAAACATTCATAGTCTTTCTTTTAATAACTTTATATTGTTATCAGAAATTTTAAAAAGTATTTTTGTATATAAAAAAAACTTATATCCATCGATTGCATTAAAAAACAGTGAGAAGACGAACAATAACACATTTATTCAACGTTTTCGAAAACATAAAGCATAGTAACTTTTTAAAAAAATTCTGGCAGGTGCATGCGCAGTGTAATTAAATCTTAGATGACATGAGCCCACGGCTGATTACATAAATTGATTCCATTGCAACATCCAAACATCTCAAATGTAGTGTGATGTGTAACTGTAACATGTGAGAATTGTAACAAATTCAATTTTCAGTTTCTTTGGAAATAGATATATTTCAAAATGCAGTTTTATCAGAATTTGAATAACACAACCACAAATAAAATCCTATTTATAATTATTATGATATTTATATAGAAATGTCTATTCTATTCCTTCTCAGTAATTAATTCTAAACTTTATAAAATGGGTATATCTTCTGGTTAAAAATGTTTTAAATGAAATAATTATATTTTATCTTAATGAGAATCAGTAAATCTGTTGCTCAAAAATCTTAAAATTTCAATTTCTAGAAGTTCCCCGGACTTATTGGTTTGGTTTGGTTTTTTTGGCACAAGGGCCATAGATTTGACCATGCTGCGCCAGACTAAGTAAAGTTATTTCAAGGTAAAAAATTTGAAATTATATGATACAATTTAAAATTTGAAAAAAAAAAAATTGATTGATACAATTTGAAAAAAAAAGACTAAATGTGTGAATAATAACCAATAGATTTTAAAAAGGGTAAGAGGTTATCATGGGGCGTTTTTCCAAGTAAAGCAGATAAATCAATATTACTAGATTTAAAAAAATGTAAACGCTGTGTATCAAAATTTGGGCATTCAGAAAGCACATGTTGGACGGACACAGTGCAATTGCACCGAGAACACATTGGAGCTTGTTCTCCTAACAGCAGATGACGATGCGTGTACCGAGTATGACCCAGTCTCAATCTGGTGAGAACTGTATCCGTTTTTCTATTCATTTGTGAAGGTCAAAGTTCGATAGTAGGTTTAATTCGATGAAGTTTGTTTTCACTTTCAATGTCCCATTCTCTTTGCCATTTGTTTAAAAGAGATATTTTTAAATGCTTTTTCAAGTCTGTTACAGGTACAGAACAGACTACCCGGACTTATTAATTATTAGGTTGGTGCGTATGAAATGTCGGATTCTCTTTACATGCGGACGTTTATCTCCCTGTTTTCGTTATACTTTTGTCTTTGGCATAACCTCATTCATAGTCGTATTGTCCATTGCCAGAGACTCATTTCAGCAAAATAGGTTTTCTCGAAGGTCTTCCCTTTTGTTATTTCTTTTGAGTTTATTGCCGATATGAATTCTGCCGACATTCGCGTCATTTTCTTATATGAGTACAAACTTGGTAATAGTGCTGCAAAAGCTGCACGCAACATAAACCAAGCGTTTGAGGAGAATACGGTTAACGATCGGAAAGTGCAGCGTTGGTTCGAAAAATTTCGGACTGGCGATTTTTCACTGCAAAATGAGCCGCGTGGAAGACCCAAAACGTCTGTGAAGAATGATGACCTGAAGGCTCTAGTGGAAGCGGATCCAGCCGTATCCACGAGGGAACTTGCTATCAGGATGAAAGTTGACCATACAACGATATTGAGACACCTTTCTGAGATTGGCAAGGTTAAGAAGATGGACAAGTGGGTACCGCACGCACTGACAGAGCGAAATAAGCTGGAACGAACTGGAATATGAAGTTTTGCAGCATCCACCCTATTCACCGGATCTCTCGCCGACCGATTTTCATTTTTTCAAGCATTTAGAGCTGTTTTTAAGGGGCAAACACTATGAAAATGAAGACAGTCTAAAAAACTCGATATCAGAGTTTATTAATTCTAAAGACCAAAATTTTTTTAAGACAGGCATCTACGCTTTAAAATCTCGTTGGGAGAAGTGTATTGAAGCGAATGGAGCATACTTTGATTGAATAAACAGCTTTTGAAGAAAGATATGCAGTTTTATACAATCACTTAAGAATCCGACATTTCATACGCACCAACCTAATATATACATTAAAATGTTCTTGACATACTAAATACTAAACAAAAAAAAAAAAGCTCTTTCCTTCAGCTTGTGAAGCTGACACTGTTATGAAGTTTTAAATTTCTTTATATTAGACTGCTTTGAAGAGATTAATGTAATGGCAATGAGTAGGCCTCTGAAACTGTTTAAAATGATGATATTCAAAATTTCTTAATTTGATCACTTTTACAAGTAAAAACATGTATGTTGTGTGAAAAATACTAAATCCCTTGCGTGGGAAATCAAACAGTCTTAATAAACAATAACGATATTTTATTTCATCTGAAATTAAGAATTCATAATAGCAAAATGTAGATGAGGTATATAGTAAGCATTATCACAGTAAGGTCTTTGATGTGGGCAAAAATTGTAAGTAAGGCAAATTGTGGGCAAATATTGCATTACAAAATTCAACTCTCTATCTCAATGCGTCAATAAATAAATATAATATAATATATATTATATAATATAATTAATATTTTAAATGTAAATAGAATAAAATTTTCACAGACGGAAGAACAGTTTCCTACAATGTGTTCTTCTAACTCGGAGAGGTTTAAAACATGGAAATTGGTTCAAATCACAGTTGTTCGAATTTTTGATGATTATTGTACTTTTTCTACACAACGTAAGTGAGAAAATATAAAGCTAAAATGCATTTAAAAAGTATTTTTGTAGCATTTTTTTCCACCAATCATTGTAAAGCTATCCATTCCTGGAACTCATATCAATAATTTATTAAATTATTATCAAAAAATATTTGCCAAGGTATTCGACTACGTTAAAAATACTGATTATCGATCACATGGGCTATTTTTTTTATTCGTATTATTTCTTGTAATAACAGTTTGTCTTTTCTAAAAAAAGGAAGGCTTGACCTATCATCTAGGATCACAGGTTTTTCAGCTAAAATTTGTCTTTAGCTTCCATTTTCTCAAAATTTTAATTTTCATAAAAATTCTACCGTCAGCATGATATCCCCAAAATTAACAGAGGAATTTACATAAAAATTTCAGCGTTTGTTTTAAATAATATGGGCAATGAAATGAACCAAAAAAATTTCTGTTGGTGAAATACTTATTGATTTATGGGTGGTTTTAGAAAAATTAAGTTGTGAATTGATGCAAAAAATGCATATATACCCATACTTTTCCCCATAACTTCTTTGCAACCCAGCATTTCTCTTAGATTTTGGTTCATTTCATTCATCACTAAATTCTATAACTCGTGTACAAAGAAAAATAGAATTCCTGCATTACCATTTTGTGTAGTTTGTTAACCGTTTTGGTTAAATTTCATTAAAATTTACAACAAATTTTCGCATTTCTCAAAATATATAATATTTTTAAATAATTGTTTTTGTACTTATAGTGTTTATTATTAACAATACCTCTAAAAACCATGAACAGTTTCTAAAAAATCCAATTTTTCAACATTTTTCCTTCGAACGTAGACAGATACCTTAATCTGACTTTCCTTGTTTGCTTATGCAAAATGAAAATATTATATTTTTGTAAAAATTTACCTGGAAAATTTTGTATAACCATATAATAATTTATGCGTCATTTCAAAACTTATTTGCTGGAAATAAAATCCGCATCATAATTTGCAAGCTGTTTCTGTGAAATTAAATTGTCATTAACAATATTTGGTTCTTTTATTTTATATAAGTGTCATTATCAGATGCGCATATAAGCATACGCATATAGAAACCTATCTTAATAAATATAGTGTCACAAGATTATTACTAAAAAACATTGCAATTTACTCAGAAATATTTTGATCTAGAACCTAAAATATCCAATTTAAAAACAATATTTTGTCTCAAAAACTACAATACGTGTTTGGAAAAATCCCTTTAAAACGTTTTTAAGAAATTAACACACGTATTTTACGACGCAAAAACGAATTGTCAGCAGCAAAAAGAATGTCATTTCAATTCAGAAGTGCAAAACATTCTACTTTCTGTCTAGCGAACGTCGGTGTAATCTCAGAAATGGAACTATTAAAATGGAACAAACACTCAAATATTTGACCTTGACAATGAATTCTTTTTCTTTTTCTGCGAGAATGTTGCTTCCGAAGTTTCATTCAACTGTTATTCTTTTTTTCTTCCTGTATCTATTTAAACGATTGATAAGAATCGTAGTACGCTGCAATTGCGTAACTAAAATTGGCAACACCTCCGGTCAAGATGGCTGATTGGCCTGTTGAGTAGAAGGTAGAATGGTAATGATTGATTGCCGCCTTTTTTACTCAAAAAGGATTGGAATACAGAGTACGGCGTAGCTGCTAAATTGTTTTCAGACGAATGAGTGCGCGATATCTAAATATGTAACTACTTAATAAATCATTTATTAGCTTAACAAATATTTGTGTTTTTCAATACAGCTGATGCAATGTTATATCATTCGAAAAGTATTTCATTACGCTGAATTGTTTGTGTCCTTTCAGACTTTTCATGACAAAACATCTTTCAAAATTGTATTATTCTAATAATTATTAAAAGATTGGTGATTTTGTAACTAATATCTTTATTGGAAAAAACTTTTTCTTTAAATAAAGAAGGCGCTATTTGTGTCAGCGTTTTTATCTCTTCATATCTTGAAAGCATTTATAATTACTGTATATTCCCGAGTATCCAGTTCGCGATCTTCCAGCTTTCGTACTAGGCGGCCTATTATTCTTTTGTCGTAATTATTTGAGGAAGGCAAGGTTTGCATTGGAAGCCCTGCCAAGGCATTAAAAGAAGGAATCTGCTACTATCCTACTACATGTTGCGTGCAATATACAATAAAAGCTTATTCACGCTTCCTTTATTCGCATTTTTACTATTCTTGGATTTAAAAAATGCGATCCTATATTCGCGGCTAAAAATTCCTTTATTCGCGGATCTAATAAGTACATACATAACAATAAAAGGATTCCAATAGGTATCCAACCCAATATCCTTTGTAAACATCTTCAGATGGACTAATACAAAAAGTAAAATAAATCTTATTACAACTTTGTCTAAAGTATGTTGTTAAATACAAACTGCAAACATAGCCGAAATCGCGAGTGGAATAGGACGAGATGGGTTCGAACAGATAGAATCAAGTGACATTCAGGAATTGCTTGAATCGCAAGATGAAGGTCTGACTGAAACCGATTTGGGGGGAATGTTAAATTCACAGCCCATTGAAGATGAGGCTTCAACAAGCACTGGGAACGCGACATTTAATTTGAAAAATCTTAGTGAAGGTTTAAGAATGGTAAATGAGCTTTGCGATTTCTTTATGAACATTGATCCGTCTATGGAACGAAATCTTATTTTTAAGAGGCAAATTGCTAATGTGACTGCTGCGTATCAGTCTGAATGGAAGGAGCTTTTAAAAACTGCCAAGCAAGAGAAAATTATAAAATCCTCCAAACCATTGCCCAAGCCTTTAGATAATTAATCAAAATGTACAAAAACTTCAATTAAATGGATTTTTTATACGTTTTTTTTTATTTTGTCGCCTAGGGACGTATCCCCTATAATCCCATATAAATTGCCTTTCCGTATTCATGGTTTCTGTATTCGCGGCATATTTATGGAACATATTCCCTGCGAATAAAAAGCTTTTACTGTACAAGTTTTGAGAGAAAACAAAAGAGCAGTGTTCTAGTCGTTGTTCTTTGTTTTATGTTTGTATGTACCTGACCTCCACTGTTGCACAGTACTTTAAATATTCGTAAATTATTCTTGGAGTATGCTTGATGTTTTTTCAAGTGTAACACAAGAGATATCTCAAAATAGATAATATTGAAAAAAAAAGTTATGGTGACTATGGAGATGAAATTAAGCGCTATTCAGCGACTTGACTCTGGTATAATGCCAAAAACCAGTACTACTTCTATGATTCTTCAGACCGTGTTCACATTTTACTTGACTTGAGATAAATAGAGGGTTTAGTACTCAATAAGTACTTACAAGTACTCATAAGTTTAGTACTCACTAGAAAATACGTATTATAACTGTGAGTTTTGTATACTTATTTTGACTTCTGTTGTTGGTGGGCCAAGAAATGAGTTCAAAGAACTCCGGCCTATCCGGTGTTTTTGTTATCTGGCCTACTCTTCCGTTACATTACTTCAGATACTCGGGAGAGTACTGAAATATCGTTTTATTCAAAAACTTTCATCATATGGCCATTTTTTACTATTCTTAATAGCATTTTTTCCCTCATACGGACATAAGATGTCGCCAAGTGAACTAAACGAGAGTCAAGTCGCCAAGCGAAGTAAGTGACAAAACAAACGTCACCAAATGAATAACGTGAATTGGAATAAATTTGACGTAATTTTGTATTTTTCATGACTTTTTGACGATTTTTCTCGTTTTCCGACTAACGAATATTTAGCGACTAACTTTTTGGCGATTCTTTCATAGCGCCTTTAATACAAAAAAGTACCCCATAAGAAAGTATAAAATATGTTTTTGCAAGCAAATAATAAATGTCACTGAAGTTATAACTGAAATACTTTTATTTATTAAATAAACCTCCCTAAAAATTTCTTGATTTGTGAATTTATTCTGTTTAAATTTCTACTTGTGGCGCAAAAATAAAATTAAAGAATCACCGATTAATTAATTTTGGACATAAGATGTTAAAAACGATTATTATACAAATCTTTATGCAATATTCGGTAAAATCCAGTGGAAGGATCACTCCAAAACTTTATCTCATATTTTTCAATAAAGGTCTTGGCCGTTTTATTTCGTATAAAATTGTTATCTTGGCTAACATTGATGAGTAATAGATTTTAAAAATATATAAATATTTGAAGGGGAATTTGCTGTACTAAAATTTGTTAGAAAACTGAAATTGCAATCAATGCATGAATACCGAGTATCATTGTCATTATGTCATTTAAGTCATTATGTTTATGTGCTGTCGCGTTTACAAGCCTACAAAAGTAACGACAGACAGATGGTTAAACCGTTTAACAAATTTGGTTCTAAATTTTTAAAAGTTTCTGTATTTTAGATGCGAAATATATGAACCAAAATTTTTTACTTAGTTCTTCGGGTTTTGAAATTATTAAGTTCTATTATAATATAACAACATGATAAGCAAACTATTGCGAAGAAATTCAGTAAAAAATTTGATAGAAATTTTCAAATCTTTGTCGTAATTCTGTATACCAAATTCCAGCCGTCTTGTTGAAAATGTGTTTGTGTTATCGGTACTTTTCCGTTATAAGGGCGCAAGATGTCGCCCATGAGAACCAAACGCGAGCAAAGTCGCCAAGAGAAGCGAATGACAAATCAAATGTCGCCAATGTGAACAAAATGCGAACAATAGAACCAAATGTAACTACGTGAAATTTGACGTAATTTTGCATTTTTTGGTGATTTTTTTGGAGATTTTCCACCTTTCCAGACGAACGCTTATTTGGCGAATTTTTCGTTGCGCCAATATAATGAAAAGGTACCGTATTATCTCTTTCGCATATTTACAGACATACATAATACCAAAAATATGTCTTTGGGATGCAAAAAAGCTTAAAACCTAAGAATTGTTAAAAATCGAGTTCAAATTTTTTGTCAATCACAATACTTTCTCTGTACTTCATTTACACGAAAGTAAAAACATAAATTGAAAATACCTGAATAAAAACTAAATTTAATAAGTAAAAAATTTGTTCTGCACAAGTTCAGCTATTTTAAGCTGTGAGTTAATTTAACATTCTGAATTAGACAACACATCTTATTGGACACATTATTTCAAGCCAAGTAAGAGTATAGAAAATTCTAGAGATAATTTAGCGCATGCATTTTTCTGTTTTTTGAATTAGAAGCCAATTTCATTTAATTATTAAATTGTATATTTAATACTGTAATTCAATATGCTAAGCAGAATTACGGGAAGAATTAAAAGTGTGGCTCTAGCCAATTTTTGATGCTTTTTTCCCTGTTTTATCTATTTTACACCAAACAATCAAAAAGTCAGTTGTGCTCCTTTATAAAATTTTCTGGTACATAGTTTCTTTAATGAAATGTTGTGACAACACCTCAAACATTTATCTGTATGATTTGACACTGCTTTTTTGACGTGACAATTTCAGTTTGATAATTAATCGTAAACACGTCTCGTCAGGACGACGAATTGAGAATTAATAGAGCCCTTTTTAGTAAATATAAAGGTGGGTTCACACGAGGTCAACTACTGCAGGTAATAGAAGGTCACGCCTACTTCAGTAAAATCACGCGTTTGCAACGGGACAATGTCAAATAGTTGTCCCGATGGAACAACCATTTGCCATTGCCCCATCGACGTTTTCGCAACTGTTCACACGGGGTACAATACTGGCACAACAGCAGAGAGACAATAACTGTGCGCAGCTGTTGGCCTCATGGGAATCCACCATAACAATAATAGTCGCCAAGCTTAAATGTTTCCTCGATATCGTCACTGTAGCTTCAAAATGTCGTATGTCACATTTTCCAAAATTCATGACTGACGCAGAAGAATATCAGTCATTTTTTTACCGAGTATAAAGCATAATATTACCGTATTTGGCGCACGTGAGCATAATTCGTGACTAACAAAAACGTTGCATATTGTTTTTGTTTTGAAAATGTTATATGTCATTCGAAAACGTCATACACCAAACAAAAACAGTAAGAATACGGCACTTTGATGTATCAGCTGGAAACGCCAATGGCATATAACATTTTGTGATTATGTATCAGATACAATAATATGGGTATATGATAGCTTACTTATGTACGAACAAGACACATGGTTAGTAAGATGGCGGTATATGAAATTTTGTGATCATATATCATTTACTTAACTGCATAATACCCATATATCATATACCCATGAGGTATACCCATAAAAAAGTGATCGTATATCATTTACTTAACTGCATAATACCCATATATCATATACCCATTAGGTATACCCATAAAAAAGTGATCATATATCTCTTACTTATGGGCAAACAAAACACACGAATAAGTAATCTACATCTGTATGATAAATGACCACAAAATTTTATATGCCACTGGCGTTTTCTAGCTGATACATCAAATGGTAATATGTTTTACAGTATGTGTGTGTTTGGCTTATGATATTTCCAAATGACATAACATTTCATAATAGAAACTATATGCAAGGATTGTGTTAGTCACCAAATATGTGCATATGCGGGGAATGCAATAATCTTATGCTCAAATTCGGTAAATAAACTGATTTCTATACTTGGTGCAACCGCCATTAATTTTAACTCTGTATAGTTAATAAAAATGGCATCAAATATTAATAAATTTCTCAGTTTTTTCCCAAATAAAGACAGAAAGCAAAGTAATTCGATATTTTAAACTTACTTCTCTTTCCTTTCTGTCATAATAGATTAAAGTGCATTGCTAACCTTCAGATATTTTGTGTCTAGAGAAAAACAATACAGTAAATTATATTCAAAATGACATGGCAGTCATCAAAGAATAATCTCATTACTTTAACCACATTTGTATTTCTTCTTCCATTGTTTCAAGTGACAAAAAATAAGAAATGAAAACTTTAATTCAAAAGAAGATAATCCGTTAAAAAGTTACTAACTCGAATTATTCGACCCATTCTTCTTACAAATTATCACGTGGTTGCAGATAAAAAATACTTGATTAAAAACCTGTCCATTGGCTTTTGTACTAATCAAGACATCAACGGGTGGTTTCTTTAATTTCCTTGTCATCTTCTGTTTTGGTGCCAGGTTAAACGCAATAACTCTAAATCCTCTTTATGTGAAAGAAGCAGCAAGGAACGTCGGCATAGAACTTTAGGACCCACAAACTGCAAGAAGTTCCCATTGTTGCAAAGTCCTGTAGGTAGGTTAGGAAGAAAGAGTAAAAGTTGATCGCTGTCAAGTTCTGGCAGGAAAGTGAAATGAAGCGTTGGATGGATGGACTCTGCGTGATTTGTTGTGCTATTCACGTGATTGGCCTACATTCAGTTTTCCTGAAACAAGTTCAGTTTTTACGGTTGAGATGCGTCGAAAGTAATCTCGGTATTAGCTTTTACTTCAAATCAAATACACGCAAAATTTGTGGTATATCCTACTTTTACACAGGTTAAAAGTAGGGGCACAAGTTGGCTTACACTAGCACTCTTTAAATCTATAAGTTTTTTTATTAATTCACTCAATTTTTACTCATTTAATTGAATCCATTACCAATCTTACAAACGCAATACTGGCCGTCTTCAAAAGGGGATTTTAAGGATAGGGGTACCAATATTCATCGTGTTTGCATGCATGCGAATATCTAGACTAACAGACAGTCAAATCATTCACGTATTCAGTTTAAAGTCTGATACAAAATTAAATAATACACTGTAAATGTATATCAAGTGAAATTAATAAGATTCTCACATACTTTCTTTTTAGTTCTTTTCATTTTGAAGCTACCATATTCACTTGCAAGACAAACTTCCTGTGAGTGAACTTTGTTCAAAATTTTATAGAGATATACCACCACTAATACTACAACTACAACAGTCTACATGATAACCAGAGAGACAGACTTTCTGTGAATGAATTCTGTTCGAAATTTGATAGAATTCTACAGCCACTACTATTACAATTGCAACAATCTACTCTGACAGCCAGCAAGACATACTTTCTGAGAATAAACTTTGTTCGAATTTTGAAAGAAATCTACTATCATTGCTGTTATAATTGCAACACTCAACTTTTGCCACCGAAAGGGTGCCAAAATTTTAATTCTGTCAGGGTAGACTATTAAAATCAATAAATCATGCCAATTAAATTAAAATGCATTTAATGACATGAAAGGACATTATTTACACGGGGACAAAACTATTTTGGACAATAACATTTAACATATATGCATTAAATTAATATCGGGGACTACATCATACTACGCTCGCTTCCAAGACAAGGACTAATTGTTCATTGGCTGCGGTCACTAGTGGGCAAAGGGAAACAGTTACGGTTACAGCTTGACAACTAGCAAGACAATGTTCGAATAAACAAAGTTCTGTTCGAAATTTGATAGAAATCTACAAATTTAATATAACTAGAATTAAATATATCCTCAGTGAACCAGCTGGTCTTTGAATGCGACTAGTATTATATTAAATTTCATTCGCCATATTCCAAGTTTTACTCAAACCTATCTGGCTATTTCTAAAATTTATACATTTTAATGCGACTGAATTTTGAGTTAAAATCACTGGATAATTCAACAACATTGGACCTGGATTATCTTCTTTTGCATATTGTTAGATAATGATTTTATATCTATGAAAAATTCTGACAGGTTTGCGTAAAAACTTGTTTATACAATTGTGTATTTTTAGGAATTTTAATATTATTCTGAATATGAAATTTTTAATATTATAAGAATTTTTATAAAATTAAGAACAATAAAAAATGTTATTCTTTAACCCAATTAATTTAATTAAGATTATTTTTTTAAATTAAATTTTTAAAAATTATATTAAATGCTATTGGTTTTTTTCTGAATTCTAAAATTAATCTTTACGAACCACAACTTTAGTAACTTTGATGCAAAAACAGTAATATTTTATTG
>JAPMOQ010019520.1:263402-297564 GCA_026543055.1 Argiope trifasciata | reverse complement strand
CTAACGTTACAAAAAAAAATTTCCAAAGAAGCCTTTCGTAAAAAAATATTTGAATTTATTTCATATCTAGCGATAATAAGTTGAACAACAATGACCTTCTGTCTCCATCAACATTCCCAAATGCATTTTTTTTTTATTTCACATCCGATAAAATTGCAAATAACGTAATCTGGTCATCATTTATAATATGCAAGTGACATTCACGAAGAACAATGATGTTGAATGGAAACATCTTTCATAACGACGCATCAGGATTAAAACAGGCATCCTGGAACAAGCGTTAATGCAACACAATAAAAAAGATAAGTTAAATTATGCAAAAAGGACAATCTCAGAAATAGTTTTAGAGTGAAAACAATGCTGCTCTTTCGTTTTAAAACCATTTAATAAGGAAGTAATTATACATTCATTCTGAAAATAGCATTGAGAATTTATAAGTAAATTCCAAGATTCAATTACTTTCGCTTTGAAGCTTCCCAATCTTTTAATTATGAAAGGAATTTCTCTAGAATTTCTCAAGTATAAAGTCCTTTTATATTGTAGTTGTGACTCCAATTTTTTTTCAATTCTTGTTGTTCTTGATAAATATCGATTTTTTTTTTCAAGGAGCTTTAAGTAAAACACCAAAATCTTATTAGAAAAAAAATTCATAAATTTTGTTCAATTGTTTAGTCTAATGAACACCAAATACAAACAACACGATGGATAAGTGCTGATAAACTAACATTTTCACAGATTGTAGAATTAAACTGGACTCAACTATTCTACATAACAAAGATTGGACTGCATCCTGGCTTATGGGTAGTGCGTCTTCCCCCGCAATCTTGACATCACGAGTTCGAGTCTTCATTTGGGCACGGTAGTTCTTCCCATATGTACTATCGGCGAGGTATGTGAAGAAGGCGTTGTGCAAGCGAATGTCCAAGCATAATTTTCCTGTGAATGAAATGCATTAATGCAGTCCGCTCAGTAAAAATGGCTTCTGGCTGTTGTTGTTGTTGTTTGTTGTTTAGTGCGTTTTATTGGCGCAAGAGCCATATCTTGGCTAAACTGCGCCAGACATATGGTTTAAATCTTTTAAACAGTGTGTTAAAAATTGAGATAAAAGAAATTTCTCAAATCACGGCTTCTAAACGTAACATTTGAAATTGGAAGTTAAAACAAGAAAATATCTCAAACGGATTTTGAAAGGCAATAAAATTTAAATAGAATCATAAAATCCGATGATTTTTAAAAAGTTAAAAATATTTTTATGAGGATATTCGCCCACTAAATCTTGTAGTGTTAATGTTGGTGACGAAGAAAACAATTGATTGCGATGATCATTAAAAGAGGGACAATGAATTAAAATGTGTAAAACGGTAAAGTCTACACGGCAAGTCGGACATTTCGGTGCTTCACTTCCAAACAATAAATGTTTGTGGGTGAAACGCGTGTGTCCTATACGAAGACGAGACAGTTTCACATCAATCCCTCGCGTAGGTAGAGCAGGCCACAAATTGACACAGGTTTTAATTGAATGAAACTTATTATGGACCTGTGTATCCCAATCATTCTGCCACAGCTGTTTAATAAAGTTCAAAAATGATCTCTTCACATCCGCATAAACAAGAGATTGCTGTAGAAAAGTAGAAGCTTCTTTGGCAGCTTTATCCGCTAACTCATTTCCAAAGACACCGACATGGCTAGGAATCCAACAGAAAATTATATTAAAACCATTATTACGAAGGGTATTTAAAGAGGATAAAATATCAACAGCAACTGGGTGAATTCGATTGTTAAAATTAGAAAGCGTTTTCAAAGCACTCATGCTATCAGAATATATACAAAATTTACGTTGGGCAGAAAGGGAAATCTTCTGAAGTGCACATAAAATGGCTGTTAGTTCAGCAGTAAAGACTGAACAGGAGTTATGCAGACGATAACTGTGAATTGCAGATCCCAAAACTCTGGCATATGAGTAGCTAAGATGTACTCTTGGCCCTAGATGGCGCTACGGAAAACAAGAGGCGTTCTCACGGCCTAAAAATGACTTTAACTGATATAGCTGACTATGTTAATTGCCATAAGGAACACCAACAACGCAACAAAGATTGTTGAAAACATGGCACCAAGCATAGAAAGCTGAATTGCCTCCCAGAAAATTTCTAATAAAATTGGACCTCAAACAGTACAAGAACACCACGAATGCTCAGATTTTAATTTCCAAGGGTCCTTCCAGCTCATGGGCCTTTTGTGCTTCATAAGACAGTGTAGAAAGTCAAGTATGCATCTTAAAAGCATTTTATCGACTCATTTGGATATCAAAACTTAAGACAGAGCTCTAACTTTATCAAAAAGGTCACATATAAAATATCATTAACCTAAATCAATAAACAGATCATCAAACTATTGATTTACATGGTTCAAATTTTAGCATGAAAATTCTAATATAGATGCTAAAAACAATATACTTTATTTTATTCATCTTCACGTTTTATATTTATCACGTTGACTTGTATTCAAATAGACACACAGATAAACTTCATGTAAATTAATTTAATTCAAAATGTGGTAAATTAATTCTATAAATTTCATGTAAGGTCTATACGTAAAATTTAATCTATCTTGCTCAGTAACGTTTTATAATCATCGTTTCAGGGACAAGCAAATATTATTCCTTTTTTTTTTATTTCTTGTACTTGGGGAGATCTGAAACTTCCATTGGGAATTTTTTGACAGATGAAAAACTTTCACTTTGCATCTCTGTATAAGAAAAATTAAAATATTGCAATTTATTTTGATGCGGGATATCCTTTCACTGTAATTTGAATCAGTACAATCGATTTATCATTGCATTCATCGTTACAAGCAAAGTCTATCTTAATTTAAAGAAGTCCGTCTTCAGGATTTATTTTAAGCTAATTTTTAGAGGCTAGTATTCTACTTTAACAAATAATGGTCTGCTTAAATTAAAACTATTTCTTGTTTTCAGTACAGTTCTTACATTTTTACAGGCTTTTATTCAACTTAGGCTCTTTCATGTTTGTAAAGTTGAAATTCTGTGATCTATTTTTTCAGGATGATGTATACAGTTTTGTATAGTTTTTTTATCCCAAAAGAAATGCAATATTTTAGCTATTTAAGAACTGTGTTATTTGTTGATCGGTTCAATTGATTTGATGTGAAAAGTGCCATCTGGTAGCCAATTGAAAACTATTTATTACAAGATTCCAAAAATATATTAATGGAATAAAAAGTAATGCCTTTTTTGGACATTTCCAAAAACATAAAAATGATAGTAAAGATAATAAATAATAGAAAAAGAATAAAAAATAAAAAATAAACTAAAATATATTAAACAATAGAAAAAATAATGCAGATAATAAAAAATAAACTAAAACCCATTAAATAATAGAAAAAATAATAACGATGATAAAAAATAAAATAAAATTGAAAAAAGTGTAGCAATGTATAAAGTATAATTTTTAAATAAAAATAAAATAGAAAAGAATTAAAATAAAGAAAAAATAGAGAGCATTCTTAAAGCGCTGAAAATAATACATTAGGAAAATTAGGCAAAAATGAATATCATATGAAAGAAATTTTCTGAGAATCCGTATAAAAATGTGCGAAAGAATCAAAAATATATATCCTTAAAATAATTTAAAAAGCTCATATTTTATTAAAATTCCATTATATTGTATTTATCTCGATAGTTAACATTTTTAGGACTTTAATTCAATAAACGTGGATTTTAAAAAACTTATTTTTATTTTTAATATTTGAATAAAAGTAATTCATATGATATTAGGCTTCTTTTTTCCCTTCAATCTGTTGTTAAATAAAAACGCAAGAAAAAATTAAAGCGATGCATAGATTTAAAAATATATATATCTTTAATTAATACACCGTTTTTAAATTGAATTTTTCTATTTGGTATCAAATTCCCTGCATTTCGTTTTATTAACATGAAGGTATTAAAAGCAAATAAATCAATGATCATCTTGTTTTCGTTCAATCATTCGATTTTTAAAAGAAATATATTCTTATTGCATTCATTTCCACAAAAGACAAGATTTCATATCAATTATTATTATTATTTATTTTATTATGCTGTATAAACCTTGAGAATATGTTTATCTACAAATCAATTGTCCCATTGCTTCAAATGAATGATCCAAAATTACATATTTGTCATATTCTAGATTACAATTATGCAGTTACTGAATTTGTTCTGTAACAAATTTAACAATTTCTTAAGAACTACTATCACAGGAAGACTTCCTGAAATTGCAATAATTTTTAATTGTTTTATCTGCAATTGCTAGTAACATTATTGTGTCACTTAATTCACAAAGAATGTAGCCAATTGGCAGTACAATTGTAAAAGAAAGAACTAAACAATAACTTTTGCCGTTATTGCAACAGCTATCATTCTCTTTCTTCGTTGATTGAATGAACAGAAAGTGTTATTCAACTCATATCTTTTTTTCCTCATTTTAAATTTGATATTTTGACAAGAATTATTCAACGTCCATCAGCCATGAAGACTTAATTAAAATAGATAATGAGAGATCCGATTATCCATCGCGCATCTCTTATTAATTTTCTGCAGTGTTCTATCATCAGCTTATTTCTTTCTATTCTACTATGTCAAGGGAGAAGAAGAATTAGCAACCGGCGTTTGGCAATAGTAGTGTCATCCTTTATGAATAGGAGGTGTAACCTTTTGCGAAAAAAAGTCGTCTGCCGAAAAGAACAATTCGAAAGACAAAGATTGGAAATTCGGATAATTCGACAAACAAATGGGTCAAGGCTGAGCGAGTAGCACGACAGAAAATTCAATGTTATGTTATGTCAAGGGCGTGATAGACAGAAAAAGTAACAAAAATTGTTAGTTGGGAAGAAGAAAGGTGGACAACATAATTATACTCCATAAAAAGTCATCTTTTGTCTATTTGTTGCAATGATTACTATGACAGAATCGAATTTCTTCTGTTAGAATGAAACTGCTGTTTCATTTTTTCAGGAAAAAGTAAGTAAAATAGTTTCTGTAAATAAGGACGTTGGATTAGATTATGGGCGGATCCAATCTGCTTCTTAGAAGGTTAATTAGTTAAAGATATATCTGACTTTCTTTTGTTAACTTTAACCGTAATAAAGTTCAAAGTACATAATAATAATATGAGGAGAGAAAAGCAATTAGTAACATTACTTTTAAATTCTGACTGAAACTTGTTTCCTTTTCAAATATTTCATTCACTTTTTTGTGGGGGGTGGGTAATTATTTTATGGCAGCCATGCAACTGACTATATTCTCCAAACAAAATATTAAACTCATATAAGATTAAAAGAATAAGGAAACTGTGGTAAACGAATAAAACATAATTTAAAATATTAATGTCATTTTAAAAAATTGCATAAAACTAGATGGGTTTTGAAAATACAAAAAAGTTTGACATGAGGTTTTGTGAAATAAAATTGTGTTTTTTTTTTA
This sequence comes from Argiope trifasciata, assembly GCA_026543055.1. Lineage (NCBI taxonomy): Eukaryota > Metazoa > Arthropoda > Arachnida > Araneae > Araneidae > Argiope > Argiope trifasciata. The sequence goes on along the minus strand of JAPMOQ010019520.1, from coordinate 292,085 downwards.
TAAATTCCCAACACAGGGCATTAAAATTTTATCAGTCTGATAGTAATAGTGACAGTACATTGACTGCCTTTATGTAAAAGTAATCGCAACAGATGCTTACGTGATTTTATTATTCGTAATTTTAGTTTTCATTTTATAATTTTAATTTGTATTTTTTTATTCTTTATATAGTTATTCATAGTAAATATTAATTAATACTGGACATAGATGGCACAATATTCTATGAACCATATGTATATTTGGAATGTGAGTGAAGAGCAGTTAAGTTTTTTCTGCTCTTATTGTAAATACTTCAACAAGAGAATTGATGTAAAACTGGTGCAAGGAGGTACCGATAGCTCTTTGTTAGCGGCAAAAGTAATTATTCTTTCTGTCTTTGTTAACGGTAAATTCTGTTATTCCACATTAAAGTAGTGTGGTGGTAAATCCATAAATCACATAACAACTTCCATATCGGAGTGTACACTTTTGTCTAGAGGTTTTATCACTCGGCTGCGGACCCAATTGTCCTGAGAACGAACTTGAAGAAAGCGCAATAGGTTATACTGTATTTTATGTTACAAGATAGATGTTTAGCTAAACTGCGTCTACCGGAACTTCTTCTTGTGGACTGCTGATCATCCAGCCATCACTGAATATAGCAATACCGATAGGTACAGCTATGTTCAGCATAGTCCATCCATAACACTGGCCAATTCACCAAACTGAAATCCTCATCAAAGCAATTGGCCTCTGACCATAAAGGGATCAATCACTGGCCTTCTTCCTCATCTTCCCATCCGCCTATTTTCAGATTAAACAAGGAATATACCATCATTTTAAAAAATTCTCGCCAAAATTCTAAATATTGTTTTCGAATTTCTAGATTTGAACCGAGAGAAGTTTAACTGTCATCTTTAATGCTTTTTCTTTATTATGACCATTGCTAATAACTCAGTGATCTGCAATAGATTCTACCTTTTAGCTCAAAATATTTACAATATTGCTACGATGTTATTTCATATTTTGAATATCGCATATTATCAAGATATCGTAAATACATTGTTAAGCATTTTATATTAATAGAGTTGGCAAAATAAATTTGTTTTTTTTTTCAAGAATTCATTCGAATGTAATATTTTTTATATAAACGCCATTATTCTGATATCCCGTATAAACCTACAATCTGTATACCACCATATATTTGGCTAAACCGCCATAACGCCAAGTGCAACGTCACGACTCGCCAACAAGTTCATTAACATTGAATGCATCCACGAAATCTAATGGTATTGAAAAATCGTCTTTAAAATTATTCGTAAGCTATTGTTTTTCACCGATTTAATCCAAATTCTTTTGGAATATGTTAGGATTCTAAACCTAAATAAACTAAGAAAACACTTCACAAAATGACAAAGACATAAAACAGGATTAAAAAGATTAATGGGCACAGAACTTCAAAAAAGAATTAAAAGATCAGAAATATTCAAAGATAAGCTGATTGAATTTTAAAACACATAAATAAATTTTCGCTGACGTTTTAAAAGTGGACATAGAAAAATATTTCCTCGATAAATAGATTTAAATGTTAAAAACATAATCAGTTTTCACTTTTCGCTTATTTCTTAGAATGTAATTTCTTTAAATAAAAGACATTATTAAATTTTATTAATTCTTATTCTTGCATTCCTATTCTTATCGCCATAAACTGCGACTCATTGTTCTTTGCGAATGTCGCAGATGGATTAAGAAAACGATCAGAATATGTAATGTACAATTTTATTGGATATTTAAAACGAAAATAATCGCTTGAGGATTTTAATGTTGACTGTTGTTGATGGAAGGTCATTGTTATTGAAACTATTATTTCTTGATAGAAAATGATGCAAAACTTTTTTTTCGATTTCCAGGGATTTTATCCCAGCCTATATAACTACTTCAGTTTTATATATATTAGTCATAAATAAGTTTTTCAATTCAGTTCACAATTCAGTTTTTTATATATTTATCTCAGCCTATATTACTTTCCCAAAAAATATTTTTGCACGTTGACTTCCTTTTATGCTTTCCCATTTAAGAAAAGAAAATGGCGTCTCGGATTCGAGTCTCGGTATGTCATAGTTGTTCTTCTTCTGTGTTCTATCTATGAGGTGTGATTATGTGACCCGCTCCAATTAAAAAAGGGTTGTGCAAGCGAATGCGACGGATGAAGTAGCTAAGTCACTCTTTTGACCCTAGTTGGCGCTACTGAAAAAACAAGAGACCCTCACAGGCTTGAATCGCTGAAAGATATGTCAGCGGGCTTGCAAAGTCCCATTAGCAATAGAAAAGAAAATACTTAAATGGTCAAAAAATTCGATTTCTAAATTTCAAATAAAGCTTTAAGCGTTACTTTATGATGTTTATAAACTTCTGTGAAAATAAATAACAATAAAAGGTGTAGATGAATGATTATTTGGTATTGGTCACTATACCAATATTTTAGATTATATCAAATTTTTGCCGAACTGTATTGAAATGAAATCTATCAAACTTTTCTTTATAGTGAAACAAGAAAATGTGACAAAATCTTATGCATGGTTTTAAAATTATATATTTGTATCCCATTTTGGATTCGGTCTATAAACAATTAATAATTATTAGTCGATCCTTCTAGCCGAAGTAATGAAAATACGAGAACTTAAAGACCTAATATTGAATTATACCAGTGGGAGTGGTCTCTCTAAAACTTTCTCGCATACGCTCTTATCAGGGATGTGATGTGATTCTACGGTTTTACGTTGTACATTTTATTTCCCACAGATTTCTGATTTTTTCCCCTGCTTTTTTGAAAAATAAAACCTGCAATTTAGTACAAGAGAAATATTTGTCCTTCAAAATATGCATTAAATGGTGGGCGGTAATTCTTTTCCACTTGGAAAGAAGATGCATTTGGATAATTTGCTAATGTCATCTTCATCGGCAGTTGATTGTATTTTTCGAAATCATTCTATTTCTTTAATACTAGAGAAAGGTCTGTCTGTTCTCGCTATTTATACCATTACGGTAACAGGAAGTAGTCCCCTAGTAGCACACAAATATTGTACAATATAATATGATATTGATCAATTTTCGCAATATTGTTTAATATTATATAATATCGCACGATATTGTACTATATAGTACAATACTGTGCAATCTGGGTCCTTATTAATTGTAGGTACACAAATATCCTGTTGTCAGTTATAGTACCCATAGCAGAAACACAATTGGAGGATGAAAACAGAAAATTCCAGACATTTTCCACTAGTATCAAAAAGGACATGCATCATGTTCATCGGTTTTCGAGGACCTAAAATTCAGTAGAGTGTTAATATCATAAACTCGGTAGCTACCTTCTGAAAAATACCCTAAATACATTGTACGGACTTCATATTTATATTCAATTTGAAACTCTGTAGTGATTCCTTTAAAAATTCTTGAATTCAAAACAAAATAATGTTATAATATGATTAATTACTACTCCTAGATTAATTTTAAATAACTCTTGCAAAAATTTTAAAAATCACAAAGAAACAATAACAATTAAAAAAATAACGAAATAAAAATAAAAAATAAAAACATGCAAATTTAAAGAATTGCTGTGTACGCAAGAAACAAACTTTACTAAAACGTTTGTCATCAACATTTTCAGTATTATTCGATGAAAATTTCGAATCATTGCTGTATTGTCAGTTTTATTCCCCAGCTACAAATCGATACAAAAGATCCTTTTTGTGTTCGATTCAGTGTAGCGTAAAAAACTTTTTATGCAGCGTTGTGTTTGAATCATTTGATGTGGAATTTTCGCTGATTCAGCTAATATACGCCCAATGCAAAACCTTGTTTAAAGAGCCATCAAGCCTAATTAGCATGGCTGTAAGGAAGAACACGTACTTGCAATTTCCTATTGAGAATAAAAAAATCGGGAAAAAGAAATTATAAAGAATAAATAGGTTCTTCAGAACACGTTCGTTGGCAGACGATAAAGAAAGGTTTTACTTTTTCTTGCTATGAAATAAATGTTTGCTGTTTCTTCAGGAATAAAAAAATCATGGAATTCTTTTAGATAAAATTTCTCGTAAAACGAATTTTAAATCTCCCGCCATTTCCGCTACAAACACTTCTGGTGGAGGGGAAAAAATCTACACTTTGTAACGTTGTATAAAATAAAATTTCATGTACTGGAGAATTTCAATTCTTAAAAAATTTCATTTAATAAAAAAGAAGGAAATTTTTTCGGTCACATCCTTCTAATTAAGTACATTTAAACTTTTTTTTATAATTATATCATGTTTTGCGACAAAAATTAATAAAAACTGAAGGATTTCTGGCTACAACCATTATTTATACTCTAAACAGATAAGAAAAATTAACACAGAATAAAATTTTTTAAAATAATTCATTTAAAAAGAAAGAATTTTTTTATTAAAAACACTTTTCAAAAAAAATGTGACGCTGAAGCATTTTGGAAAAGAAAATAATTAAAATCAATAACTACGTTTTTTTTTTCCGAATTTCTAATAAGTTCTCTATATTCTTTTTTTTTAAAAATATCTAAGAAAAGTATTTTCAGCTAAAAAATATTTTATCTTTTATTTTTTATATTAAATATTTTTTATTATTAAAATCATAGTGTATTCAATTCTAAGGATTAATCTTTAAAATTTTAAACCAATAATGATTCTTTCCATTCCTTTTTTTTTTTTTTTATTTCAACTGTAAAATAAAAAAAAATGTCTACTTATAAAAGTTGTATTTAAAAAAAAATCTCACTTTATCTAAAAACGTATCTTTGATTTAAATAATAATGAATAATTTTTTAATGCTTCATATTTTAAAATAAAAAATAACTTATTTTTTTTCAAAAAAATATCCAATAGAATAAATGCTCTTATTTACTTTTTGAATGAATAATTATAATATCAATTAGAAGTTTGAAGGTGAATTATTGAAATAAGCGGGAAATAAATAACATTGTCGCTTTGTATTTGCTAATTTTTATTATTATTGTATTTAAACAAGCTCCGAATATATTTGAATTAATTCAAAAATATGTATTGATACAAACAGCTAGCTTTATGTAAGACGACAACAACTTTTGAGAAAAAAAATTACTTTCCGGTTTTGCAAATTACAAAAATGAATCATGCGTAGATTTTTGCCTTAATATGATAGATATAAAAAGAGGGGAAAAAAGAAGACTTAAGATAGCATCTCCCGCGCAAATACAATCTAATTGCAGCCACTAAGAAGTTTATTAGAATATTCATTAACTGCGTGTTAAGCATCGAATAGAACACAAAAACAATCATTGCCCTCTAGACTAAGAGGGAAAGGAGGGGAGGGCATTTTCAAAATACAGATTACGTAATGATATTTATATCGCCAAGGACCAATTAAAAATTCAAATAGTGTCTTCTTTTCGTCGTCTAGGTCTTCAAATAGGAGTGTAAAAGTCTTCCATCTGAACGACAAATTGTCCTAATTCTATCGCGCAATTATCGCTGTCTACTGTGACACGTCATTCCATGGTTGATAAATTAATTCGCCCGCGTCTATTAAATGTCAATATTTTCTTTGACGAATTGATCTTCTACAAGGACAGGTGGTTCGCCTGCTTGTTGATAAAACTAACACCCTTTCTATTACATCACCGTCGCATGAGAGTAATGAAAAAATTATTACGTAACTTATAACACGATGGTTTGGCGTGATGGTGTTGACTTTTCTACGAAGCCTGAATTATTCAACAAGTGACAAAGATGTTCGAGTAGAATTTTCAATGCTCTCTCCTCGTAGCTCTTTTTATATCGCATGTTATGAATGAACGCAGTTCATATGCATGGTGATAGTATGGAACCTCGACCTCAAAGACGATTTTTCAGGCTTTCTTTACATGACCATGAGATTATTTTTAAAAAGTGCGACATGAGAAAATAATTCATGAGATGTAGAAAAATGTAAATACTCCCAAATTATAAGCTGCAGGTGTTTTCTGCCTGAGTGTTTAAATGTCCACGATTAGCCATGACTTCTTGCATAAAGCCGACCACTCCGCTACCACTGAACGAAGCAGTATCGACAGATTAGCTGTGACTGTCCTAACGTTAAATTCTTTTTAATAATTCTTAACTAATGCATAATTTTTTTAAAAAAAGATTAAATGGATTATTTTTAGGAAATTTAAGTTTCAGAATTCTCTTACCAACTTTTGAACCTTTTAGAATGCCATCAAGCTCATTTAATTAATGCTGATTAATAAAAAGTCCCGACAAATTCCTTTTATTAGTTAATTTCTTTATAAAATTATTTTTATTTAGTTTTTCCCCTTCGTTTACATAATGAGTATCCTCTAATTGTGATCCGAGATTAGAACCTTTCGATAAATTAGATTTATGATCCATTCAAATTTAGAATATCTTTTCGATAGAAATTAAATAGGTTCAAGCAGAAAAATGTTCTAAAAGGCGTGAAGAATTCTATTTTATGTTCTTTAAGTCACTAAAAAAAGAACATTACACTAGGGAGGGAGAAAAACACGCAATCAAATTTTTAGATATTTTGTCTTTTTAGTAATATTTAGTAAAAATTTTGGCGCTCAAATGTTTTAAACAAAAAGATTCCACTTCTTCTGCGACCAAAACTGATCAATTTATGACGCTTTACTTTTAAACTACTGGGTGATCAGCGAATAAGCCCTGATTCCAAAATTAAATATCTTTATAACAAAGATCAATAGAATTATGCAGTAAACTGTACGTTTATTAGCAAAACTGTAAAAATGCTGTACAAAAGTTTAGAAAATTTAGTTACGAAAATCATTAACAGATGGCGCTCTAATCACAATGTCTGTAGACACTTTCAGTGTGACGTCAAAAATGAAAAATGACTCCCGATCTGACTCCTTGTGACTTCTTTCCGGGGGAGCATTGAAAGACACTGTCTATAGAAACAATCCCACCACTCTAGAAGAGCTTGAATCGTTGATTAGTGTTGCATGTGATTCCATTTCCGTTGAGACATTGCAAGAAGTTATGTCAAATTTCATTGTTTGATTATGCCTCCTCATTGTTTAGAACGGTGAACACTTTGAAAAAATTGTATTTTGATTGCAAAGACTTCATCACTTTATTGTTCAAAAAAAAAAATTCCTTTCAGAAAAAGAGTTTTTAGAGCAGAGCGCCATTTGTTAATGATTTTTGTAACTAAATTTTCTAATTTTTATAAAGCATTTTTACAGTTTTGCTAATAAATGTACAGTTTACCGCATAATTCTATCGATCTTTGTTGTAGAGATATTTAATTTTGAAATCAGGGCTTATTCGCTGATCACCCTGTAGCTTTGAATATTTCTGTGTCAGACGACTATAGACTATTTTAAAGGCAACTCAAAGGAGATCATCCAATCAAGGAACTCTGTCTCTAGGTGGTTGCTGAATGTTCTAAAGATCGGAATTTCAATGACGACTCCGAAAAAGATTTATCAGTCAAAATACGATACATGTTCGAGACGGTCGTTGATTGATCAAAACTAATGGAATTCCTTTTTCATTTGGGAAACAATTAATATATTCCAAATTTTTAAGTTGTTGCAATATGTCGTTTCTCGTGCCTGTTGGGGTCGTTGCTTCTACTGTTTGAAAAAATATATAAAGACTCAAATTCATTTATCTGCCTTCTCGGCAACAGTAAAGTTTTTCCCGTCTAACTATAACAGGTTTCCGCGTTTTCGGACGTCCCAGGTTGACCGTTCTGTTAATGTCATGCAGATGTGGCCATCTGCCTGTCGGTATAAACAAAAAGCAACCGCCAGATTCCAGACAATAGTTTTAATTACATAATTAGCATTATGTAAATGGTTTAATTGTTATGGAATGTACAGCTTTGGTAGTTTAAAAAGAATTCCTTAATCATCAACAAATACTACTGGACATAGCGTCCTCTCCTGTTCCTTCATTGCTTCTTCACACCCTTTCCCTCCGATCAGTGCTCTCTGGGGACGATATTGGAACCCTAGATGCAAAATGTAACAAAATATCGCCCTGTGGTGTGAGAGAACCATGGCCGACCCTTACTGCAAGTTTTGTCGTTAAAAGGAAAATTACATTTTTTGCTTTCCCTAAAAGAGTTTCTAACAACTGATTTTCTTTCTGTTATTTTCGTTAGTAATACCGAGTAACCAAATTGCAGGTAGTGTAAACATGAGAATTATTTCTGAAACGCACTTTTTGAAACAATCAAACCTCGCTTAACAAGTATCTCTCATAACCAGTAATAAAAAAAAAAAAAAAAAAAAAAAAAAATGTAAAACAGTTAGTGTGGCACCCCAAAACTTTTTCGCATACTCTGTAACAATTATCCTAGTAAACACCTTGCAAGGCATTGGCGTACAACAGTTACTAAATATTAACCTTCGATGTGAATTTACTATTTTTGCTGAAACCATTGTGTCATCTTTGGTCTCTAATATGCATTAATAATATCCGAAAATCGAGTTTGTGCTTTAGGTACGTTTTGCAAACCGATTGGAAAGAAAATTTGACCCAGAGCTAACTCGTTACAAAATTTCATACCAAATTCGATTTTTTTTTTAAAGTTATTGTACGTTTATCGCGTTTATATGTTTCTAAAAGTACAGATCGACAGATCCAACACCTTGTTAGATTTGGCTCAAAATTTGACGTGTCTACATTATTGATGTTAAATATGTGTACCGAGCTGTATATATATAGCTTTCCCCTCTTCGTAGATATGTTATTAACATATTCGAACAGTGGGACAGACAAATTTCTTGTGAAAGTATTTAGCTTAAAATTTGATAGTAAACTGCAAAATTGATGTTAAGACCATATAACAAATTTCACCCCTCTATATCAAAGCTTTTTTGAGTTATCTTAGATAGACAGATAGACGGACATTTTCCAAAAATGTATTTTCTATTTCTGTAGGGTCTAAAATGTTAATATTCGTCAAAATCTCGAGTTCGAATTTTTTTGACAATTACCATATTTTCTCTATACTTTGTATACAAGAATAAATTAATTAAAAGTAATTCATGAAACGAGTGATGACCTTTCGCTGAATAAGTGGCGTCACATGTTTAGTTATTGCATTAAAAGTAGTCTGCTTTGCAACTGGTTTTTTAGCAGAATAACTAGAATTTTTTAGATTTTGAAGAATAAATTTTACCCATTTAAGCTACAGTTTGCAAAAATGAGCTAACATGAAGCTTATTTATTTTGAAACTTATACATACAGCAAACTGTGACATAACTTATATTTAGCAGACATGGGGGATGAGAACCTAAGCATTCATTTATTTCACATTTATTAATCCTATTTAACCCTTTATTTACTGACGGTACTTAAAAGTACTATTTAAATCTAGCGTATATCTTTACTAAAACACTATTTTTACCGATGGTACTCTAAATAACACGGGGAATGTAACCCGAATAACATGAAGTTAGTACAAGCTAAAAGTAGGAATTAAAAATATTTAACTAATAATTAAACTAATTAAGATATTTCTGTTAATTACATTTGTTTTCTTGAGTTCCCTGGAATTATTTTGCAAGGAAACTAAGCTACTGGTGCAAAAATGAAGTGAAAAATTGATGGCGACATAATTCAGCAAATAAATTGTTAAACAGTGCCTACAGATTGGGAAAATATCTATTACATACAAAAGTCTTTATCACTTTTAAGAAACTTAGCATTGACATGGATGATGCAAATAAGGCAGTTGAATTCTAAAAAATCCTTACAAAAAGATGTTTTTGACATAAAATGTAATTAAATAAATTCTATAGCATTATGACCAAATAATTATGGATACAGGAATTTAAGGATACTCCCGAATATTTCTTTCAGCACATATTCATTTAATTTTCGTTATTAATAAAATTTGATAAGATTTATAATTTATAGTTTTATATTTTCCCTATATATTATTTAGACATTTTTTTGGATTATTTTTATGTTTTTCAAGTATTAGGTTGGTGCGTATGAAATGTCGGATTCTCTTTACATGCGGACGTTTGTCTCCCTGTTTTCGTTATACTTTTGTCTTTGGCATAACCTCATTCATAGTCGTATTGTCTATTGCCAGAGACTCATTTCAGCAAAATAGGTTTTCTCGAAGGTCTTCCCTTTTGTTATTTCTTTTGAGTTTATTGCCGATATGAATTCTGCCGACATTCGCGTCATTTTCTTATATGAGTACAAACTTGGTAATAGTGCTGCAAAAGCTGCACGCAACATAAACCAAGCGTTTGGGGAGAATACGGTTAACGATCGGAAAGTGCAGCGTTGGTTCGAAAAATTTCGGACTGGCGATTTTTCACTGCAAAATGAGCCGCGCGGAAGACCCAAAACGTCTGTGAAGAATGATGACCTGAAGGCTCTAGTGGAAGCGGATCCAGCCGTATCCACGAGGGAACTTGCTATCAGGATGAAAGTTGACCATACAACGATATTGAGACACCTTTCTGAGATTGGCAAGGTTAAGAAGATGGACAAGTGGGTACCGCACGCACTGACAGAGCGAAATAAGCTGGAACGAACTGGAATATGAAGTTTTGCAGCATCCACCCTATTCACCGGATCTCACGCCGACCGATTTTCATTTTTTCAAGCATTTAGAGCTGTTTTTAAGGGGCAAACACTATGAAAATGAAGACAGTCTAAAAAACTCGATATCAGAGTTTATTAATTCTAAAGACCAAAATTTTTTTAAGACAGGCATCTACGCTTTAAAATCTCGTTGGGAGAAGTGTATTGAAGCGAATGGAGCATACTTTGATTGAATAAACAGCTTTTGAAGAAAGATATGCAGTTTCATACAATCACTTAAGAATCCGACATTTCATACGCACCAACCTAATAAAACAAATATCTTTCATAAAAAGTGGCTGCTACAGAATTTATTACATATATATATATAATTGCAAGACTTTTTGAGCAAGTATTTCTAAATTGAGAATTTTTTTTTTTTTTTTTTTTTTTTTGCAACATTTTAGCAAAATTGCAATTGCAGAGAATGTTATTCTTATGTTTCCCAGAGATAATATACAATTGAAAAATAATGAATTTCCTTTGTTTGATACATTATGTTGATACCTAATAAGATATAATATTTTTAAAAATTGTGAAATGTTCTTGAAACAAAGAGCTTATTTATGAGAAATGCATGGGCATCCATGAGATTTAGTCTTCAGATGCAATACCCAAACAAAACTGATTAATTCAAGTATTCTGTCTCAGATTTACCTTGAGTTTTTCTTCAGAATGTCTTCAAAGGTACTTCAAAAATATGTTGATAATGAGAATGAATAAAGCAAACCCATTTCAAAATAAAAATATCTTCTGAAATGCCAGACTAGGTTTACATATTAAAGTCTCCAATTTAAATGTAAAATTGTAATTTTTTCATATGAGTATAATGTATCAAATGCAACACATTTCCTTTTTAGATGGCATATATATGAATAAAAAAACTAGATGTGCTTAATAAATTGATTGATTGATTTTAATCTTTGTATAGTAGGCAAGATATAAAATAGCCTGACCACATAAGAGGTACAGCTACATTGCTAAAACACTGTTTTGTAATCTGTCCCATAAATTTATTAAATGATATAAAAAATGAAGTAATAATTTAAAATTAAAATTAATTATAAGATATATATCTTTTGATAAGTAATTATCAGTGAGTGTTTTCATTGACAACTTTCTTAAAGCTTCTCTAATTTTAGTATATATTTCTTAAATTATTAATACAAAATCAATAAGTGGTATAAAATAAAGTTACTAAAATAAAGAAAAATCAAACAGAAATATGCATTTCTTTATTATAAAATATTTTAAAAAAACACCTTAAAAGCCGATTAAATTTATTAATTAAATAAATGCACTAAAACTCATAAAAAGCTAATAATAGTACAATCAGAATTCTTATTAAAAAAATTAAGGTTTTTTACATGTTGCCCTGTATGCTTTCAAAATGTGTTCAACAACATCTTCAATACCAATCATATGTTTAGCTTGAGTAAATATTGTAGGCCCATCTTGACGCATAACATGGGCATCTGAAGACATAACCTGCAAACAGATAGGGAAAAAATATAGATATATTAAATATGTTGAAACATACATGAGCATGAAAAAGAAGATATTTTATATCTGCATAAGAAAAACATGTTTGAAAAAAAAGCAGTGAATTCTTTAATAAATTTGATTCTTCACAGTTTTAAGGAAAAAGTATGTCATCTTTTATCAAAATTTAACTAAAAAAGACATAAAGAATGTAACATAGAGAACTGAACAGAGGAAATAAGAGCCTGCGCAACTTAGAAATTACAGTTACAATGAAGCCAGAATTTATGTGATTAGGAAATTCATTTTAGAACATAAGATTAATTAGAAATTATTACACACACACACACACATATATATATATTATATCTTAGTAATCTTACATTCTATAATGTAAAAAAGATATATATAAATCAATGCATTTAATCAGTTAATCACAAAAATATAATTTTAGTTATTTCTCAATAAAAAAATCAAAATAATGATGGCAATAATAAAAATTAAAACAATGTAGGCAATGTAGGCAATAAATACAGAGTAAATAAAGTTAGTTCTTGTTTAAGTTACAAAAGCATTAATTTAACACTATTATGAGCATTCAATTCATTATACAAGATGTAAAATCAGAACCATCATAGCACAAAATATTTTGTTATGATACATATAAGCATTTTGTATTTTGTTTAATATGAATCATTTTAATCAAAATACAAAAGAAAATTAGCAATAATTTTTTTTTATAAAATGAATCACTGCATTTTGTATTTTAACATATAAATTGTCATATAGACCAGATTTATTTTATGGTATTCTGTTGTCCTAATATAATCTTAATTAATGTGTTTGCATGTATCAGTGGATCTGCATATGCTCCACAGATCAGACTACTGAATCTAGAACTACCAAATTTGGCAAAAGTGCTTGTCAGTAATAATACATATAAAAGTTATTTTTAAAAATTGGACAAAATTGATACTTTTTAAAGATAACTCCCAAAATCACTAATGGTTCAAACTAATTTTTGCCAAATTTTGAAATTCAGAAAATTAATTTTTTTTTAATGATATGAAGTTGACAGTGAAGCAATTTTTTTCTTGAATTTATAATTTTTGAAATTATTTTTCTAGATAATTTTCAGCAATACTTATCACTATTTCACTGAACATTTAGGCCAATCAAATTATCTACCATTTTTGAAAACTAAAGAAAGAAGATTTCATTTATTATTGGCCCAACCAATATGAGGAATAAAAATGTAGTTATAGTATTGAGAAAAACAATATGCAATTAAATTACTTGTATGTTTTTGCTGGCACTATGATATCATTTCTTACACAACTTTAATTATATCACTATGGGATATAAAAATGCTATTTTTTAAAGATATAATATTCAAACTATGGCAAATAGATTTAATTGAAATTAAATTAAACTATTTGTGGCAAACTAGTTTTTTAATAAAACAAATGCCCTTGTTTAGTAAAAAGCATCAGATTTATTTTTTTAAAAAAAGATAAATAAATAGGAGACCACTTATAGATTAAAGGTATATTTTTAAATATATATATATATATATATGGTCTGCCTTTTAAAATATTTCCTTTATAACACAAAATTCATACATAAAGTTTTTTAATGAATTAGCAGATATCCAATCAGTGTCAAATTTTATAGAATACAACTTGAAACCTAAATAAAGAAAACATCAAATTTAAGCATTCAACACACAAAAATCATTATTTTACACTAAAAGTTGCAAAATTATAAATTAAGATTACAGCTGCATGTTAATAAATAATTTTTTTAAGTGATATAGAAAAACCGACAACAAATTCAACAATCAAAAATTACCTCAACAAGAAAAACAATTAATAACTTATCAATTTTATAAAAGCAATAAGTAATCTTTTTTTGCTACAAAATACAGGTATTTTGACAAGAATATTATGTCTAGATTTATTATGAAGTAATTCATAATAAATGTATTAAAATATGGGAAAGTAACTTTAACAAAATATTTGACATTATAAGAAACTGGAGAAAATGCAAATGCTCATTCTTTGATTTTCTTGCATAATTCTATATAAAAATAACATTTATAATCTGTGAAAAAAATGTTTATACCTATCAGATGTTCAAGTAAATATTTTCTAGTGGTTTATATAAAATCTTGTTACAATCATTCAAATTACACTTTACATTACAACATTACAATGTTTGCTTTTTTTTCTTTCTGCTTACACTTTTGAATACATTTATTGAAAAAAAGATTTTTAAAAAAATTACAATTGAAAAAAAAAAGTCGTTCAATAGCATAAGTTTAATTGTAAAACTATTTTTCTGATTTTAAAAATAATTTTTATACAACAGAATAAAAAGCATAAGTGAATCTGCAATGAATTGATAGTATGCATATAATATACAAACATAGATGAGAAAAATTAGCACATCTTTTTTCTTGGGTATTAGAAACAATAGACAAGTAAGTAAAAAACAATTTAAAATATTTACATTCCATATGAATGTAAAATCCATATAGAAACCAAAAACTACAAAAATAGTATAGGATGCATTTAAGAAAATCATATATTTTTGTTCCAAAAATTTAAAAATATACAGTTTTGGTACAAGAAGTGCATGACTACTTTCATCCATCTATTAAAATGAGTTTTTTTTTTAGTTACCATGTGCAAAAGAAATAATTTAGTATATCTTTTTTGCATGTTTAAATAATTCTTCATACTTTAACCTCATTAAATTATCGTTACAATCCTCTGTTAGAAATTATTAATGACAAAATAATTAAAGACAGAGCAATAAGGGAACAAGCGATGTAAAAGTGTTCTGAATGTTAGTTTAGGAAATGTGATGTCTATGTATTAATGTTTTGATGCCACTTTTAAATATCAAATATAATAAGGGGAGGGAAAATAATACTACCTATTGAGCAATATCTATCATTGTTAAGCCATTGATAACAACTATGAACAAAATAATACTATAGCTAAAATACCACATATCCTTGATGCTATAGCACAAACAATCAAGATTATTTGAGCTGGAATTTGAAAATTTTTGTTACCTCAAGATCAGCACCAACAGCATCAGCTAAATCAACTTTATTAATGACTAGTAAATCACTTTCAGTAATGCCAGGGCCTCCTTTCCGTGGTATTTTATCACCACCTGAAATATATAAAAACTACAATTAAATACAATACAATCATACTATTAAGTTGTTATAAAACTTTTAAATTATTTTTACAAAATAAATCAGATACAAAGTGAACTATATAAACACTCAAAGAGAAAAAAATCATACAAGTATCAGACTGATTTATATAGTTTAAAAACATTTAAACAATGCAAGAAATAAAAAAATTATCTGAAATTTAATAAATCAGTGTTGTAAAGGTCTTAACTTCAAAATACACATATATCAGAGGAAAATTCTTATATCAAATAATTAGTCAAAATCATTATTTATCCAAGGAAATAGAATCATCCAATCAAATTCTATGGATAAATTCAATTTGTAAACAATATTTAATTAGTTAATGTTAATAGTAGCTAAACAAATCATACATTTCCAAAGTAGGAAAAAAAAATCTCATGCATTAGGTTGGACAAAAAAAATATTGAAATCATAGTTACAGAATAAACTGTTTTATTTCATTAGTGCAAGTTCAACCTGCATTTACTAGAAAAGAATGCAAACATAAAAATTTGAATTTATAGCAAAAAATTATTTTTTTTTTTGTCCAAAATAACACAATATTTCCCCCAAACATTTAAAAATATGATTACAAAATTCATACAAGATTATTAATAAACGAGCATAAGAAAATATCTCCAAAAAATAAAGATTACAGAATATATAGCATTTTAATTTCAATAATGATAATGTTCCTGTAAAAGAGATGGTTGTGTTAAGAATTGCATCAATTATTGCCATTTTAATGTGATTAAACTCATTTAATATTTATTATTAACTACTTTAATTATTGGCTCACGAAAACGAAAGCTCTAATATATTTAGAATGAAAAATGAATTTAATGACTATTGTATTAAATCACTATTTAGACAAAACAGTAAATAATTTCAATTTGTACACAGATATACAGTTGTTCAACATTTAATCAGATTAGGTTACATTTAGTGAAAAATTTATACAAGTAAAGACAAGAGTGATTCCTTATATTAATTTGTCAAGTAAAACAAATAATACAATAAATGCTGGCAGCCAGATTTCATAAATGCATGAATAAGCAATTCAAAAATTACTATTACTGAATTATTAAAGCTAAAAATATCAGATGCTATATATGTTAAGAATTTGTTTTAAAGAACAGAATTAAAAAAATACAATAACATCATACAAAATGTGGAAAACATTATTGTTGGGGATCAAAACCAGTATTTCAAAGTTACATCTGTTTTAAAGGTGAATGAATCCCATAATAGTAGCAAAATGACAGACATAGGATGAAGCAATTTAAATGTGCATAGTAAATAATTTAATTTTAAATGAATAATAAACATTCTTTGTACAGAAAGGGGTTGTTTACTTGTAGATATCCTTACATCCTGACTGCACAAGATGATTAAACAGTTATTAAACTAGTAGGAAAATTCAAACATCCTCTGTACATGAGTATTTTGCCAAAATAATAATAAATAAAATAAGAAAAAGGGATGATGTTCCCCTAATTTTAAGCAATGAAATGATCATGGCCAAGATTCACTTAGAAGGTAAATGTTTTGTTCTACTTTAAGTAATTAACTTCCAGTTTTAATTACTTCATGTAAATAAAATAAGAGTGTATCTTTAAGCAAATATTACCATTTTTTGCTTACATTAACAATAATCTACCCATTATTTCAAAGTATTAAATAGATTCAAAGAGTAATTATTCAGGTAATTTAAGAGAATAACAGATTATTTAAAATTTAATTGTTTACTGATATAACAGTTTTATCAGTAAAGTTTCTGTAAGCAAAGACAAAAATTCCACAGATAAAACATTTGTGTAGTCAGAAAAAAAAGTTATAACCATGGATAAAAAATCTATAAATACAATTTAAAAAAATACATTCCAAAGAACTACTGAATATTTTAAAAAATATATAACAATAAAATAATTTTTTCAAAAATCAATATCTCAATTTATATGACAGAAACAGTATCAACAAATCTTTTACAATAGTAAAATAAACAATCTGTTATGACAGCTGAAATTTTAATGTACAAAGGGCCATCCTATAAAAGAAATTCAAAACAAATTTTAGTTTTTTTTAAAGTTTTTTTGTAATAAAAAAAACTATTTTATCAATTAATTATAGGGTTTAGATGTATAAATGAAATACATTTTATATGCCTAAGCTGAAACCCAATCATTTTTTTTACAGCTACAATATGGGAAATTTCAATCTGACACTCCTTTACACCAAAATGCTATTACAGACATTTAGAAGACTTGACTCTTTTTTACTAGTTTCAGTATTAGTAAGTGAAAATTATTAAGAAAATGCATTTGATTTAAAAAAATTGAAAATAATTCATTATAAAAAATATCACAATTTGAAATTTTCTTTATTCATCATTAATTAATGCATTATTCCCAGCTTTCATTTCTAATTGCAGAAATGTAATAAAACTTTGAGTGAAAATGAAGTTATAAACATTTCTATTAAAAATAATGGGGAGTGGGCCATGAGAAAGGAAAAATATTGAAGCCCAATTCTAGACCATTAAAATGAAGAAATATTCAGTTAATTGAAGAGAAACAAATCAGTAACTTTTTTTAAGATGCAATGCAGTTACTGAAATAGTAGCACATATTCACATGCATATAGTCCTTTCTGATTGCACTTATTTTAAAGCAATACAGTTACTATTATGAATACTGCTGTTATGATATTCATTGCCACATCTATAATCCTCTTTATATGATAAAATCTGTTAATCATAAAATTTATACAAAAATAATTAAATAAAAAGTATATTAATCATAACAGAATTTATTAATCACAAAATAACTTTGACAAACAACACGCATTGTAATATATAATTTTATTCTTTGAGATAAATTAGGCCTAATTAGTAAATGCAATTTATCTATTAAGAAAAAGAACCACGCAATGACGATTAGAAAATAACTTGGAATTTATTTTTAAACTTGGTTACATCTTGTAACCAGAACGAAAAGTAAAAAAAAATACTTATCATATGACGCACAGCTGCTTGACACATTCACAACGACAACAAAACAACATCTAAAAAGTTCAGTCGATCTTATTACCTAACATTTGATTTTTTTGTTTACACTTACGGCGATAAAACAAAAATTCCTCTTCTTCAATGATATGCAAATAAGAGTCATCTTATTTGCATATCGTTTTAAATTCCCGCTCCTGTGCGACTGCATCGAAACCGAAAATTTGAACCAGATTGTGGATGCTGCCGATATAAATAGGAGGCATTTTGACTTATTCCCAACATTTATTGATGATTATAGCCATATATTTTTAGGAAAAGAATATTGAACATAATAATCAAAGAAGACCACAGAAGTATGGTATCAATTAAAGGAAACAAAATAAAAAAAGAATATTGAATTAACTTTCTTTATAGAAACTCTAAAGAATATAAAATTATAACTGCATCATTAATTTAAGTATCTCACCAGCAACATCTATCACATAAATGATGTAATCTGCAAGATCTCGACTAAAATTAGCAGCTAAATTATCCCCACCAGATTCCAGGAAAATTATTTCTGGCTTGTACTCCTGAGTCAAATCTTTCACAATTTGCAGATTTAAGGAGTAGTCCTATAAAAAGATAAAGACATTTCACATTAGCATCATATATTTACATAGTTTACTTAATCACTCTTCATGTATTATTAAAATTTGTGTAGGAACATCAAAGCACTTTTATATATAAAAAAAGAAAGACAAATAGCAATATTTAAAAATAACTTTTTGAGACTGGCTAAAAATTGTGTTTAAATGTCCATAAAAAAATATTCGAGAATATAAAATATAACACATTTATTAACTTTTTTAAAATGCTTGTTTTCGAAAACATGGAAGAAATATTAATAAAAGTTCCTTTAATTTTGAGTTTACTATTCAATATGATAAAAAGATTACAAGTTGTGTAATATTTCTATATATTAAATATTTTTAAAAATTCATAAAAAAAGAAAATGCATAAGATAATTTTTGATAATACAAAAAAACCCTATCTAATATTTTTTGACTTTAAGGAAAAGATTTATGTAATATAGAAAATAGACATTTTAGAACTGCCATAAGTAAAAATTAATGTTACATTAATTTTTTTTTATTTAATACTACACCTCACGTATAGCAGCATGAGGACAACCTCCAGTTTCCACGGCTCTGATTCTATCTTCAGGTAAAGCTTTATTTTTAACTAGAAATTCCCAGTCCTCTCTGGAAAAAAACCATACACAAATAAATTTAATAATCACAAAAAACGAAAAGTTAATAAATTCAAAAAATTACACAAAATAGAATATTAATAAACAAAAATATCTAACAGAACCAATATTTTCTACTTAAATATTATCTAAGTTTTAATTGTACCAGCTTATTTAATTAAAATGAGTAACTTTAATTTGATTGATAAAGCATTATTACTATAATTAAAAGTGGAGCAAATATTACCATTTTTTATCCTTTTTTATAAAACAGACTATAGGCTTTTCACGAAATGAATTATTTATTATTATTAAAGATCAGTACAGTAAAAAGATGAAATAATTTATTATAGTAAATAAGTATAGTAAAAAGATGAAAAAATCAAGGAGCAAACAGAAAAGCATAACAAAAAGTAATAAACAGTTGAACTGTTTTTAAACCTTTGTATAAAACTTTAAAAGTTATAAGATATTTTGTTTAATACTGAAACTTGATCTTTATATATCCTCTTATAATCTTAGAATACTGATTGTGAATTTGTTTTCCATCTTAAACCTTATCTTCCAGATTTAATCTGCTGCTGTATATATATATACAAGCAGTTTTTAACAAGCTATTAAAAATCCTTAACATGTAACACATATACAAATAAAATGATTAAATTACAATGTACAAAAAAAATTTAGAAATTACATGTAATGTGAAGTTGATTAGAAATCTTTTGAATTTTTATGTAAAAAAGTTATAACATATCTAAATACCTAATATACCTACATTAAGAATAAATGCAATGAAGTACATGTAACTAGATTAAAAACTATATAATGAATTAACTGCATAAATATATTTCAAAAGGATTTTAAATTAGATAAAAGCAAACTCACCTTGTAAATATGTCATTTGTAACAATGCAAAGATTGTGTTTCTCTCTCATGTATTTACTCAGAGCTAACACTAAAGCAGTTTTTCCTGAACCAACTGGGCCTCCAATGCCTACGGTAAAAGCTCGCTTCAAGAGGGGAAAGGAAAATAAAACATTAAAACCATATTTTAAATTAATGGGAAATCAAAATCAAAATGCAGATTCAAAAACTGAACTAATGAACTGATCTGAAACTGATTGATCTCAGCTCATTCCAAAGAAAGAAATATATTCTTAATAATCATAAACGTTTAATATTATAAGTAAAATTATAAAATGATTTTTTAAATTCAAACATAGAAGGAATTATTTTTTATGCATTTGAAACAGAATATCAATTTAATGTCTCTTAGTTTGAATTAAGGATTTTAAAATAAAGTGAATGGACTTGGATCGACAAATAATTTTTACCATTTCAAAAGATACCTTTAGGAGAAGAAAAAAATCAACAAATAAGTTCACACAAAATAACTTCTAACAACATAAGAAAAAATATATCATTCCTAATCTCTTAAATTTAATATTTCATTAAATTCTTTTAAGAAAATTTTTATTCACTATTATTTAACATGAAACTAAATAGAAATAAATAGTATCAAACACACTGTGTTATTTCAAATATAACACTACTGTGATTTGCAGATAAATTTTTGAATTTCAAAAAGCACAATTTTTTAAAGACAAATTCAGTTTTTGGCAAAATGTTTCCTAAGATTTCTAGATTCCTTCTGGGAGCTAAGTTTATTGAAGTAATTCTCTTTCAACCAAAAAATTGGTTCTCTTTCAAAATTATTTTACATTCAAGATAATCTTTGAAAATTGAAAATTCTCATTGATTTTAGATTTACAAAGATGACAGGAGTTAAAATAAAAATTAAGTAAACATGAACTTTAAGCATTTTAAAATATGATTAATGAGGGACAAACAAATAAGCATTTAAAACTGAATTATTATTAAAAGATACAGACAAAGAATAAAAGTAGTAATATACTTCATGTCTAATAATGATTAACAGAGAAATGTCCTAAATTTTAAACTATTTAAAATCCTCTTAAACAGAAATCTGAAGGGAATAAGTAAATATTATATATCAAACATTGCTTTTAAAAAATAAATCCATATTTGGAATCATATTTCTATTCCCCATACAGATTCTTTCCATTTCCTACAATTCTGTTTTCTCAAGCAGACATTATAATTAGAAATGTAGTATAAATACAACAGTGGACAAAGAATAATTTCTTTATGCCAGTGACTGCAGTTTCATTTATATCAAGTATGATCTTCAGGTCACCAATTACGAACATTACTGACTAAATTACTAGTTTTTAGTAATATTGACTGTAGCATCTTCCGAGTGATTTAATTATCATTTAAAAAATTATTCAATTTTAAATAATAAACAAAAATTGTAGAGTTTATCATTTTTTTGTGAGATGAACACAATTTTGGCCTGTATAACAATCATTATTAAAATAATTTTAATAATTAATTAAGGATCTGACCCACCCCCATCTTTGAAGCACTTCTATCTGAATACTATCTTAAATATAAGCAATATACTTTATTAAAAAAATTAAACATCTTATTTAAACCCCAAGCTAATAATAGGAAACAAATATTATATCGGATGCCTAAAATAATGGTTACTAAAAGTAATGGTTTACACAGAAAGAACCAAACAAAAAATATTAATAGTGCTGGGCCACTGAAAAAATATTATTCCAAAATTCTCTCTATTCAAGTTCAAAATAATCATCAACAGTTCACTGAGTTTTAGAATGGTCTTTCCAGAACAAAGGATTAAAAGCAAAGATTTGACTCTCATGGTTTTAGTTCTCTGATCAAAATACCTTAAGACATGCTTGCATGAAGAATCATTGTAAAGAATATGTAGCACAAAAAAGTTCAAAATTTAGATTATTTGAAATAATGTATGGTTGCAACAGCTAAAGTAATAACACTTTAAACGCTAAAGAATATTCAATAAGAAAATATTTACATTTTTAACATCTACAGGGTAAATAATGAGCCTTTTAATGAGAACAGGGATCAACTATGCTTTTTATAATATAGCCTTTAATATAATATACCTTTATATAATATAGCCTTTTTATAATATATTTTATAATGAAGTCTTCTATAATGTAAATAATATTCATAACTATTCATACGAGTCCCTTCAGTATAAAACATTACTTTTGGATACTTTTAGATTAAATTTCCATTATTTTCTACCTATATTTAAAACATAAAATATTTTAAAATTTAACAACCTGAATACTAAATGAATTATTAGAATATTAATACATAACACTATAACAGAATAATTTGAATAATGATGCAACTATGAACTTTTTATTAAAAACCTAATTATCTATTTTATTATTATATTATTAAAATCGAATTATATACTTTATTAAGATTTTTTTTTAATTTTAAATTATTATTGCATCTATCAACTTCATTTAGCATTATCTAAAAGAGTAAACAAGATATAAAAGAATTTTTCAGCTTGAAATGTTTCGAATTGTGTAAAAATATTTAAAATGCTTGAAATAACGAATATCATTTTTTACTCCTACAATATTTAAAGATGAATTTTGTCTATCATTGATTTAAAAATGTAAAATTCTATAAATTTAGAGCTTAAAAAAATGAGCAGTTGTTTTTAAAAAATAACTATATAAATTTTAATTGGTAACACAACTTATTTACAACTTTACTTCTACCATTATCAAATAGGTATTTTTTTAATTTTATTTTCAACTATATCAAATTCTTATTGAAAAAAAGTACATCTAAAAATGATATAATTTTATTCCAAATCATGACACACTGTCAATGTTAATTGTAATCTAATGTTGTAGAAGAAATCCTTTTACGTAAAGCCTTAATGTTCTTCTATACTTTAAAAAATATATTAAGGAAAAATTATAAAGCTTTAATAAACTTAAATTCTATATAATAATATTTAGTTGTAACAAAAAAAAATTTAAAGAAATTATGACCTTTGTTTTTTTTTCTTTCTACAGTATCTAATATTACAGTTAATTCATGTGCCCTAGCAGCCATATGAAAAACATAAGAATATAATAGATTAACAGTGCCTATCAAATAAAATATATATTATCTGGCAATGTGCTATATACAACATTCTTTTTCTTTCAGAAAAACATGCATTTAATTCCCAAATTAAATGTTCATGCTAAATTTTTGACATATTTCATGTAAACATAAATGCATCCCAATAAAATTTATTTAAAAAAACAATTCTAAAATAATAATTTTTTTTAAAAAATCCTCAAAAACTCACTTTGTGAAAATCCTTGCGAGACAGAGGTAATTCTCTTGATAAAAATGTTCCAGGTGAATCCATATGTTCATGGGTGTGTCCATGCACGTGACTATGTCCATGATGTTCATCTTTTGTACTTTTAACTATAAATAAATTATTTGTAACTCTAGAATTATTATGAATGTTCAATAGTTAAAAAAAACTAATCTTCCTTAATGACATAAAAAAATCTTTTATCGACATAATAAGTTTTTTCTTAATATTACTTTTTTACTAATACTTAGATAAGTACTGATTAACATGAATACTTTTAAATCATGCAGACTTAATAAAGTAATCAAACATTTCAGTAGAAACAATTGAAAACAACTTACATTCTTATTGTTATTACAGTAGTTAATATACAATAATTCAAATGCAAAAAAAATTATTAAGTCTCCAACATAATACAGTAATTATACCATTGTTATTTTCTTGACTATAAAGTAATAAATCAAGCCAAAAATCACAAGCATTTTGAAGGATTCTTCATTGAAATCTTTATTCTCAGGCTTTTTCTGTGTCACAGAATTGTCAGTATTTAGAATATCAATTCAGTTTACAGCATATTTATCAGTATTTTTTTCAATATTTCAATTTTTCTTATCAATATATCTTTGTGGACAGCAGAAGCCTGGCAGTTCGGGAATGTTAAATGTGTCGTGACTGCAAAATCCTCCAAGTTCCCATAACAAATTATACTTCTGGGGGTAATGAATCAGATATGAGTCGGTCTCTGATTTGGATCTAAATTCTGACTTGTGAATGGATGAATGAGTTTAACTGTCCCCTAAAAAGGATTGAATTGTGTGTGTTCGAGCAAAGTCATACTTTCACCTAAACGGTACTCGTTAACAATGAAAGGCGCACACTTCTGGCTTAATTTAAAAGATCTCCCCTCATTCAGGCTTGGTATGACCAAGTGGCATTAGACCCACCACCAACAATATTTCTATTTCTGTTTTAGTCTTTCATAACAACAAATTTGGTAATGTTCCCTTATTTTTATTTTGCCATTTTTATATATCTTTATCATAAAATAATGTTCAGATATGAAAAATTCTGTAGTTGTCCCTTATGGCATTTGCCAGTGGACAAGCCTGTTGTTAAGAAGACAGCGATTTAAGCCGCTAGGGTATTATCTTGTTTTTAGTAGCACCAATTAGAGCCAAGAGTATGATTTTGTCTCTTATACACCACTCATTTGTTTGCACAATCCTTTTTTACAGGAGGGCATATTCACACATCTCACAAATAGAACAACCGTGCCCAAACCAGGACTCAAACTTAGGATGCTCTGATCACAGGGAAGATGCCATACCCTTATACAAGGACACCAGCATGTAAAATTCTTATACAGTTTACAGTGATATGATTTGTTTATCTCAATAGCTTGTTTTCTCTTCCTATTTTTAAAAACATTAGCAGAATGTTTTATTAAAAAAATATTGTGCTTTAATTTACTTTTTAAAAATATTTCAATTATTATAAAAAACATACATTTTTAGAAATCACAAAAAATATTGATAATAATATACCCAATCATGAAAAATTTTTAAAAGATAAAAAATATTATGAAAAAAATGGGTCCCCAAATCTAACAAATAACAATGAGAAAAACAGGATTTAGCACTTTTATCAATGCTTTAATAAATAACTATGAAATCTGATTTAATGAAAAGATATTTACTAAGAGATTTCTCCATCTGTTATAATGAGAACAAAAATTTTCTTTAAACCTTTAAGATGAATTAAAATATACTAGTGTTATAAATATACTTAAAATATAAAGATAATTACTGTCCCCATAATTTATACGTTTTTTTTAGTTTATATTTATGTATTAATTGCTTGCCAGTTCATTAATTATTAAATGCATGCCATTGACAAAACATTCAAATTTTACAAGCATATAACCTTTATAATTATTCACTGACATGCAGTTAATATGCACTACAAGGGATTTTTTTGTCAGTATTTGAGGTTTTAAGCAGATGATAATCTTTGTCTGGATTGAGTTTGTCAAGCTTTATTTTTATATTTTAAAAATGAATAAGATAGTTAAAATAAATTCTAAAGCTTTACATTTTATACTAAAATTACAATGTTCTTCACTTTAAGAGCAAAAATAATTACAGCTATTATACTGTTTCCTACTTTTGATGTTCTACATTACTTTTTAATCAGCTACATATATTAATTGCAAAATAAATATTAAATTACTCATATGGGTTTTAAAGCCTTGTTATACCTTTTTTTTAGCAACAAATATTGAAAAGATCACCGATAAAAACTTTCAGCGAAATTTGCCCGATTTTCATCCTTTCTCTCTATATCAGGATTTTTTTCATTATATCAATGAGAACTCAATCTGATATAGCATTTCTTAGTATTTGTTTATTATCTCTTTCAACTAAAAATTATGGGAGAGTTGGCACTTCCTTAACAGAGTAGAAATTAATTTATTGCATATCATACCATAAACTAATCGAAAGCATGAGAAAGGGCGTCTCTTTCAGTTTAGGAGTCCAAGACTAAAGTTAAAAATATACTAAGAAAAAGCAGATTCAGCTTTTAATCGTGGAATAGTTTTGAATGAAATTCCAATTGCGCAGCCGTTTAATTTGCCGCTGAAAAATCGACATCGATAATTCAGCAGACCAAACTTCATTCTGAAAAAAGTATCGTACATTATAACAAAAACGTACTCCCTACTACGTAACGTTTTTCTTATAAAAATTACAGCATATAATAGTTTTTTGTGAAAGGCGGATGATTACCCGAAATGTTTCTCTCGACACTCGAGAAACAAAACTTAAAACAGAAGTTGTATTTATTTTGAAAATGGAAGTCACGTGATAAACACAAAATAATTTCACTTCAATTTAATCCTATGAATTTCAGAAAATCCTATAGTATTCTAACTTGGGACAGAAGCAAAGAGGGATTAGTGGTAAGGTCTCATCCTCGGGCCTCGGGGCAGAAGGATTCTAAGTTCATAACCCAATTTCACTAAAGATTCTCTGTGAATGTGGTTTTGGTATATGTTAAATTTGATGTCATAGGTCAAATATCCTCCCGTTTGTGAGTTTGTAGAGGAAGTGCCAGCTTTGGCTTTGTCCTTATTTGACTGGGATTCAAAATTACGGTGTCCGGCCCAAATAGTCTTCGTGTTACTTCCAAACGGGACCAAGTTGAGTTCGTGTTTTGAGTAGTCAATGGAATGGTCAAATTTACAGCATCCCGTTGATTCAGTAAGTAATTTGCTTCATCACTTTTTATTATTTTTTAAAGAGAATGAAAATAAGTTTTATTCTTGCTCTGAATTCCTCCTGAAGAGAGTTTTAAAAAACACAGCTGGTTTAGTTTAATTAAATTATACAAACCAAAGGATTTTATAACAAAGCAAGGGCTACTTTAGATAGGATGTCATAATTCTGAGCCACTGACAAAGGTTGACATCTGAACTACCCCCACCCCACCTGCAGTTTCACACCAGTAGGAAAACATCTGGTTCCGGCGGATTTAACGAATACCAGATTCGCTAAAATGATATTTCTATAGTGGGTTTGGATCTTGAAACATTTAACATCCAATCCCAGTACGAAGACATTATTAATCCATCATGGCCTGATGTATTCAACAAAGCCTTCCATGATTTAGAAAAAAGTTCATGAATTTTCAAACGATCATGGCGCGAAAAACACAACGTATTTTGTTAAACAAGGTCAAAACGTTCAATAAAGAATTAAAATAACAAGGTTTTTATATCCGATGATTTGTGAGAATCAAGGAGAAAATTTTATCTCAACAAATGAATTTAAATATAGCCAATATTTCTAGCCAACCAGCTGGTTACCAAAGACGACTAGCTATCATTAATTCAAGGGGGGTTTAGCAGAATATTTGGTTATAGTCATAAAATCGTTAAATAAGACAAAGGATTTATTCTAAGAAAATAAAAAATATATACATTTATTGGGGAAACTTTTGCTTTGCTTGATAAATCAGAATTACTGTTCAGAAAAAGATTATTGTTAGCATCATCAAAAACAATAGAATCCTTCATATTCGAGATAAAATAAATTATTTATTATTAATAACAATAATTCATAGTTTACGTAGTAAAAAGAAAACAGTGTAAACATCAAGAAATTCGAATCCAAGATTTTGCTGAATTTCTACGCTTTAGACTTTCTTGAATTCGAAAAACACATTTTTGGAAACATCTTAAAGTTTATCTGTGACAATGATATTCAAAAACGCTTTGAGCTAGAAGGATGAAATACGGTATTCAGACATTAAACCAGGTTTGTAGATTTCTAACAAATTTTGAGCAAAACCTGTTTAGAGGGAGTCTTTCTATCTGACTGTTCGATTATAAGTTAATACGACTACTAAAAAGAGAAGGATGCTAGATCGATAAAATTCGGTGCATAGGTTTAAAATTTATAAACTAGACGTCAAATTTCGAATTAAAACGGGGAAGGAGTTGACAGTGTGTGTCTGTACTCCTGTACTTTCAAAAGGATGTGGGAATAACTTAAAAACGTAAAAGTCTTTAAAATATTGTATTTGGTATGTGATTTTGTGAGTGCAAGTTCAGTTCTATGTCAAATTTTTGTTTCAGTCGTTGGAGAGAAATTCATATAATATCTAATATTAAGTAATATCTTGTATTCATCAAAAATGTTTCAAATCAGTTTGTCTCCTCTCTTTGGAGTCTGATCTCTAAAAAGGGAGAAGAATCGGAGGAAAGAATTCATTAGGTTAATTGCCTTTCTTGTTTTCGTCACTGCATATACAGCTTCCTTGAAACAGCATAGAAATTTCCAGAAGGATCCAGGTCTCGAATCCTAATAAAGATATTCCCA
>JAPMOQ010019520.1:231380-248911 GCA_026543055.1 Argiope trifasciata | reverse complement strand
CCATTAATAACTAATTCTAACTTATTCTTCCATTATTAACTAATTCTTATTCTTCCATTATTAACTATTTCTAACTTATTCTTATTATTCCTCCATTCTTAACTTATTCTGCTTGAAATACAGATACATAAAATTTAAAAAGCAAAACTTTATCTAAACTTAAAATTTGATCCAAATCGTTAGAGCCGTTTCCGAGGAACACGAAACAAATAAATTTATATATTCACAAGAATTGCTTGTTTAAAGTCATAAGATTAGCTGATTTCTACACTCTGAAAAAGTTCTAAAACTTGTGACTGGAAGTAAAAATAAGTTTAGTACATCAGCCGATCAAACAAACGCTGTGAAAAAGAAAAGAAAAGTAAACTGTGCGAATTCATTCAAATAGCAATCTAATTTAAATACCTCATATACAAAACAAAGAATTACGAATTTCAAAATATTATTTGTACTGTAAAACTAACGATTGTTTGCTTATCTCTGAAAATAGTTAGTGTTGCAAAAGTTTATTTTAAAGAGTGCTTTTTCTATTGCACTATTCTATTTTCTCGCAGTGTCAAATTCTAATTTCTTTATATGTTACGGTATCAAATCAAGATTTAAAACTTGTTTAATTTATTTTGTTTCCAGGAAAGCAGCAGTAGAAGAAGAAATAGAAGAAATGGTCTCCCCAAAACTTTCTAGCATAATCTATAATAAACTTGTAATGCATAGATAATCATATATGGCATTGGTGTACAAAGCTGCGAAATATTAATTTTAGTCACAAATTTTGCATTTTTGCAGAATATATCGTGTTATCCTTGGCGAATCATATGGCGATTAATCTCTAGTATGCGTTAAAAGTATCTAAAAGTCGAATTTGTATTTTAGACACGTTTTTTCAACAGATTGAAACAAAAATTTGAGCAAAAACAAAACAAAATTTGAACAAAAATTCAACCGATTGAAAAATATTATATATACATAAAGTAAATTACATATACATTACTTATTTATATCACATTTCGATAAAGTATATTACATATACTTTATATTATAAAAATGAAATATAAAATATTATTTTCCCTTTGAAATGATAACTGATCTATTAACAAAAATCTTGAAAAAGAATTAATAATTGTAATTAACTGGAAGCGTTTTCTTAGAATGGGTTTTAAAATATAATGATCAATTACATAAAACCTCACTCTTCCAAAAAAATGAAGAAAAATAAACAAATAATTTTGAAAAGACGTTTTAAAAAAAGAATTTAATTATTTAATATCATATTCTATTCATTTTAATAATATTTTTACTTTTTCATTTCGAAATTTATCGTTTTTCGAACTCATTATCTGGTGTAGTTATTGATATGGTATCCATATACAATTTATTTTTATTATTAATTCTTAATTTAATTCTGGAACCCTTAAAATAATGTATTGTCATCTAGAATACGCAAGCATATAAAATGACAGCTCTCTTGCATATTTAGAAATGAATAAAAAATACATGACAAAAAAGAAAAACTGGATATTTTATAACATTTCAAAAACAAATACTTGGAGATATAAATGAATAGAGTTCTGAAACAATCACAGAATTCGATGCAATATCAATGCATGAGGTGACACAATGTATAAGAGTAAAAAATTGTTTCTAATTCACAATTAATAGTTTGGAACACGCTGTTAAATTTAGGTCAAGACCTTCAATTCAAAGAACTCTTATGTATACAAATGGTCTTCATATCTACAAGAAACTCTGAGAATGGTTATTACGCACGTCGCAAAATATAAATCAACAAAAGCAAGCCAACTAGAACGTGAAACATCGGCACTTCAGTATCTCATCTAAAATCATCTCTAGACTCGTCTTATCAGTGGTTCAAGCCTAGATTTAAAAATAGTTTATCTACTGATATTTATTCAAATATTTCTTTTTTACCTTCCTTATTCAGTCATAGACATCATGTTTCGATATGGAATAAGTTACTCTTCCTATTTAAATATCATCCTCAAAGAGCATTATCCACTGGGAGTGGTCTCTCCGAAACTTTCTCGCATACCCTCTAATAAAGATGTTATCCCGAGAATGCCCTGCATAGCAGAAATAGTAACAAAATATTAACTTGAATTTAACATTTTTACTGAATCTATCGTATCATCCTGGGCGAGTTATTTAGAGATTAATCCTTGAGGTGCGATTAATAGTATCCGAAAATCGAATTTTTGTTTTAGTTGCGTTTTTCCGAAACGATTGAAACAAATATTTTGATATAAAACTACACTTGCATATTTTAAGAAAACAAATTCAAGCGCTACTTTTTACCAAAAAAATCTGAATGCACAAAGTAAAACTTTGAATTTTTGCTGTGATGTATGAATATGTGTCTGTTGTTCATTAAAAATAAATATTCCAAGTTTGTTCTTTATTTTCAACTAGCTGCCTTTGGCTACCAGCTGGTTCACCATGAATAATGGGTTCTAAAATTTTTAATTAAATCACATATTCATTAGCCTTGAAGTAATACAGGACATTGATTTGCCTGGAATTAATATTTTCTTTAAGATGATGGACGGAAAGTTCTAAAAGAACACGTTTTCCTAATAATATTCTTTAATTTTATAAATCAGTCAGTTTTAATGATTGCTTTAGAAGACGGATTGATGTAGCAACTTTTATTTAAAATATTAATACAAATATTTTGTAAAATATGGCTCACAGAGCAAAGTATGAAGAAATCTAAAACTCATTATTCCTAAATGCATTGTTTGACTCAAGCTACATAAAATGTAATTATTTATTATGTATATATATGCCTATTAATAATACTTTTGCAAATTGGCCATTGGACCGGAATTTGAATGCATATCCTGTATAAATTCAATCCTATATAAATAAATATAATTTATTGAATTAATGATTTAAATACTGCAAACGATCATAGAATCCTTTGCCTTGCATTTTTTTATAGAAAATATCACATTTTATATTTATATTATTTATCCAGTCACGTGCTGAAAGTTGCATTTTTTTAGATTTAATTTGTGATGATAGTTTTTTTTTTATTTGAACTTCCGTCATTGTTTTCTTTTATTTTATCCAGTCATGTGCTAAAAAAAACACGGTTAAAATATTTCTTTAAAAATTCGTTAAAAATGGACACTTAAGTTATACATTAGAACACTGATACCATTAGAAAGCTAATTTTTTAATCTTTAAATTGATATGAAAAATCATGTTTGTGCGATAATATTTTCGGAAGTTACAGCGGAAAAACGTCGAAATTTCGCTTAATTTTTAATTAATTCAAATTCTAATTAAAAATTCGGAAAAAAGGGCTTCGAGGTGCACATTCCCGACCTCCAATGTATACATGTACCAAATTTGGTAGCTGTAGATTCAACGGTCTGGCCTGTAGAGAGCCAACACACACACACACACACATTGAGCTTTATTATAAGTATAGATAATCCTGTATTATTATTGATTTTTTTACTTTTTCGACTTCCCCGAATTCGAAAAACACATTGGTCATTATGCCTGTCGGTCCGTAGCAAACCTAACTAAAAAATATTTTCAGCTGGGCCAAAGAAATTTAACATATGGTTTTTACATCGAATACGTAGCTTTCAATCATATTTTGAGAGAAATCCAATTAGAGGAAGTCGATATGACCAACTCTCTGAATATAAGTGAACACAACTACAAAACGAAAAAAGTTAAACGGGTAAAAAAAATTTTCACAGACTTATCCTTAAATAATCTGATACCAAATCCATCAAGGGGATTGTTTTCTATAGTTCAGTACTTTCACTGTTGTTGAAAGACGATGGCGCAAATATTGTTAAAATATTGTTACGAATCTGTAATTTTGCTTTCCCGCACATATAGTATCATCACAAGAAAGAATGATTTACAGTAATTTGTATTGGATGCTTTCGGATGTCGCATCAATGATCTCAAAGCTTGGCGACAAACTTAGTGAGCATTTGGCGGAGAATTTGGTGACTTTGCCAACAAAGTGGATAATAACCGAAACATCGAGAATTTTCTCGATCCGTCACATTAGGAACCGAGATAAGTCCAGATAAGCCCTGATTGGTCCAAAAACTTCTAGCCCAGTCTCCCTGGAACTATAAAAGGCCGTCACTATCAAGCTGAATCGTCATTATGAATTGAGAGGTCTTGAATTGGATGGTGGATAATAGTTGGAGTCACCTTTCAGAGAATACTGAAGAAACAGTGAAGTGTTGATTTGCTGTGTGCCGTCCTGTCTAGTCTTATGTCGTGGCCCCTTGTAGAGTAGTCGCGAATTGAAGTAGTGAATTCGAAGCTAAAGAGAGAAGAGACAGAGGAGTAGTTTCAACTGTCTGGAGAGACCGTAGAGCAATACTCCGAGGATCTCATCTCGTGCTAGATTCTGTCTAGCGGCTTTGAGTTCTGCGGACGTTGTCACTACCGAATTTCTACGTGTGGTCTACTGTTTGTTGTAGAGTACTGCAGTATGTTGTCCTGTGTGTTCGTCTCGGTTGTTCTGTCCTCGTGTAAATAAACGCCGTAGTTTTATTTTTTACAGCGGGAATGCTCATTATGGTTTTTTAACACCATACACCCCACTACACAGAAACGAACCCGATGGATAGGAAAACCATTACAATATTTGAAATACAGCATTTGATTTTGTTACTATTAATTCAGTTCCGAGTCTATTTTTGGTTTCAATTTCTTGAAAAGAATGCATTCAAAACACAAATTCTATTTTTGGGTATTATTAACCATATGCAAAGTATTAATCGCAACAGATCATACGACAGAATTCCCCGCTAAAGATCACTATTTCGTAAGTGTTGTCCGCTAGTGCTATATATGGCATTTACAGCTTTACAGGTCTACAATTTTAACCTAGGGAGTGAGGATATCCTCTTTTTTTGAGTATCCAATAAAATTTTGAGAAAACTACTCCTACCAAGGGTGAGGGGAAATTTTGGCGTGATAATTTTAATTAATTTCGAACATTTTAGACCCCTAGAGTCCGAAATTATGCGTGTCTGCCAATCTTTTTGTGCACACAATAGATAAAAAATAAGCATAGAACTAGAGGGTTAAAGTCTAATAAGTGGTCCTAATATGAAATTTGCAGATTTCTATCAAATTTCAGCTAAACTGACACAGATTATATATCTCTATCGTATGCAACAGAAACGCAATAATTATTTGAAAAAAATTTAGACAAATTAAATTTGTACACAATTTTACCATTAAAATATTAAAATTTTAAACTAAAACCTTCAATAAGGTGATTATCATTTGCTTGTTTATTTAAATGTGTGTGAATATTATAATTTTAAATTACCTTCGAAAGATGAAATTTAGTATTTCGTTTTGAAACCAAAATTGTAGATCAGTATAAGAATTTGGGCCCAATCAGTTCAGAGTAAGGCATAGAAAATTCATATTCGATTTTTTTTTCTTCATATTGCGAAACATAAAAATCTCTCCCTACGCAACTCGAAGAAGTCGGGGAGGGGGGAGTATCTTTTGGGGATTATCGTAACCTTGGAAGGTTGCTGCATCCTTCCCCACCCCGTACTCTTGCGATATGTTATGATGGTGATATAGACTTGTAGAAGAATTGAAAAGAAGGTTCTAGTTTTTCTAAGAAAGCGAGAAGGTCGACAGAAGGACAACCCCGCCGGCTATCAATTTTCTGCAAAGTTAAAATTATGTTTTTTTTTAAAAAATCTTTTTGCTTCTGGAAAATAGAATGTAAACCTTCTGACGTATATTTCAACCTTACTATTCATTTATCTTCTCTTTTAATTAAAGAAATTATTTAGAAAAGACAAAAACAAAAGAAAAACAACGAAGGCAAGACATTACCGTGCACAGTTTTCCACAGTCACGGTGTGGAAAACTGTGCACTGTAATGTCTTGATCCTGACCGATCAAATGAGAGCGTAGAATGTCAGACAATTTATTCAATTCCGGACATCTATTTACATAAGAACAACTTGTTATAAACTATGTTAAAATATTTGATATTTACACCATTTGGAAATGGATGACATTTATTTAACAGTCGAAGGCTTATTTCCCCGAATTGATGAAAAGAGTTTTCCATCAATTCGGGGAAACAATACCACAAGAAACTAACAGATTGTTAGTCAGTAGTCCGCAATCCAAAACGTCTCTCCTTCTCAAAATACCCGCATTTTATCGCTGCCTAATCTCCACCTTCTCATTTCCTTTTGGTCCACTTGAGCTAGCTATTGCCCTATAGCTGTTTAGAAAAATGTCCTCACTCAGTGGCTCCAATTTGGCGTGAGAATGTTTGTTAATGATGCGTTCTAGTAATTGACCGTTCTGGAGCAAGTGTTAATGATAGTCCCTTCACGAAGGGAAACATTTGACATCCAGAGGGTTTGACACTCCTCTCCCTTGAAGGTGGAACAAGTTTCTCTTAAACGATGAACGCTACGTGTGGTCCTTCAACTGACATCACTAATGACCAGACGCAATAATCGCTCGACTATAAGAAGATCCTCCATCAGGCAATTTGGAGGAATTTAGCAGTTGAGGGTTATAACAAGTGGTGACATAGTGGCTGAAAATGCCGCTTATCAAAAATGGCAAAGGGGAACTCTACAGCACCTTGGGTAAGACAGGAAACATCAGGAGTGCTCAGATTTTTATTTTCACAGTCCCCGTCATAGGAGTTTTGTGTTTGGCAACATAATGAAGAACAATTATTTCTGCATTAACAACGTGTCATTGGCGAAAAATAGTTGCAGTAGAGTCTATTAAAGAGCAATCTTGGATGCGGTTAATACATAAGAACTAGAAAAGCCAAAATATATTTTGAGTGCCTTTTCCCTGAGACTGAAACTGAAATTTAAAACAGAGCTACAACTGCAATCATAAGATAGGATTCCAAATTTCATTTATATGAATAATCTTTTGAATTATTTCATTTACAGTGAAATTCTTTTTGTGAGAAAATGCAGATTGATAGCCTGTCAACCTCTTGACGAATTTCATTCCAAACTTGATATGCATCTACATTTTAGTGGCTTAACTTGCGTATTAAACTTTATCTATCTTGAATTTCACGTTTTGTAGATATCATGTTCACTTATTCTAGGACAAATGGAAAGATTAAAGTCATTTTCTTCATCCTATGTACAGCCGATCACCTCGCCACCACTGAACGTAGCAGTATCGACAAAAGTTTTTATTGTTGATAAAGTTATCTGAAAGGTACTTTTCCGTTATAACGGGTGCAACGAAAAAATCCCCAAAAAGTCGCCAAATAATCGTTAGTCAAAAAAAGTAATCGCCAAAAATGCAAAATCACATCAAATTTCATATAGATACACTTGGCGACTTTGCGTTTTGTTCACATTGGCGACATTTGTTTTGTCATACGCTTTTCTTGGCGACTTGACTCACATTGGCTACATCTTGCGTCCATATAATGGAAAAGTACCGGATTTCCTTTAAAATTTTACAGAAACTTTTAAGTCTAACCATAAACGTGACTACCCTGTTGCAAAGAGCATATATCAAATTTCACTCATTTAGTTCGAAACGTTTTGGAATTATCGCGCTCATATACAAACTGACAAATATAGTTCACAAAGTATGTATTTTCAAAAAAAGGAAGGTTTAAAACGTAGAAATACCTCAGCATTTCGATTCCAAAATTTTTTTAGCGATTGCAATACTTTTAATATAATTCGTTGACGAAAAAATAAAAAGATAAAGAAATCTTTTTGTTTTGAAAATATGTCATGAAAACTCTAAGCAACAGCTTGTATTATATCAACTAACAATTTATTTTTGAATCAACATGTCAACGTCCTTATTCTATTTTATTCGTTTCTTATCTAAATTCGTTTACTTAAACAGAAAATTGATTACCGTACAAAGGAGATTATTTATTTAACTTGAATTGTTTCCTGTTTTTCTACGAGTCAACGTTCCAATGTAAACAAGTTAATTACTTTAATGTACCTGAAATTTGCTTTGTTTAACAGGAGGGGGAATTTACAGTCTCTTACGTAAAGGTCAGTATTAAGATATATAATGATGAAAACGCCGATCACTATGCAAAATTGGCGACACAGAAAGACAGTAATAATTTTAGTGTCCCTAAATCAACTGGTGTCTCAAAAGAGGAATTAAGAGAAGAAATAATACTACAATAGTTTGACCGATGATATATCTTATACTATAATACGAGGAATGGTTGCCAAGTCGAAAATCGCCCCAGAATTAATAAACTCCGGTAAACTTGGGGGTCTGGGGTTTTTGGCCACGAGGAATCGATTGGCGCCGGTTTTGAAGCGCTACGGTCTAGCAGTTCGGAGTTACAGATAGGATATTTTCAAACTTTATTAGTTCGCAATAACGGCTAATAGGTTTCAAGCGGTAACGTGCTGCCATCTATAGCCAATATGGCGAACTAATAAAGTTTCCAGAAGATGATCCGGAACTGATCTCGAAATGGATGATCCATAACCCGTGTGGTGATATGAACCCAAGCGCTCCGTGCATGGTCAGCAAACATGGAAGAGACCAGGGCAGATGGGGATTTCCAATGGAACATCAAGACATGACATCGCTGGTGGACGATGAAAAGCCGAGGTTTAACTGGTTATCTTTTCACCAATGGTTTCACAAATTTTCTTATGGCATGCATTGTTTTGATAAATCACAATTGAAAATTTAAATCTTTGAGTTAGCTTCGATACCTGTTTTCTCCGAGCGGAGCTCGGTCACCCGCTGGTATCCAAAATAGGAAGAATAACTTTCGGCTTTATTCTTAATTCAGAAATAAAAATAAGAAAATACCATCTATTGATAATCCAAATTATAT
Source organism: Argiope trifasciata (assembly GCA_026543055.1). Taxonomy (NCBI): domain Eukaryota; kingdom Metazoa; phylum Arthropoda; class Arachnida; order Araneae; family Araneidae; genus Argiope; species Argiope trifasciata. The sequence continues at coordinate 240,045 of JAPMOQ010019520.1, read as the reverse complement.
CAGGACATGGGAGATTTCCTGCATATTTATTTTCACAAATTTTGAAGAATGCAGGAAAATAAATGCATTTGTGGGGAAATTGGTACTGTTTACCACTATTTAAAGAAATGTATTAAAATCTCAGAATTAAGAAAAAAATCTGAAGATTGAAATAATGATTTAAGTACAGTACTGATAGTACCGGATTATTAGATGCGACAGTAAATGTTTGCCATTTCGTCCATTCATTTCTTTATTCCAAAAATAAAATTCTATAAAAACAAATCTTAAATTATTTACACTGTTGCCACACAAACTGAACTAATACTAGTTCTGTGGATAAATATATACATAGGTGGCGCTACTTGACAGGATAATCTCAAAAACCTAAAGGATAGTACTATATGATTTCAAAATCCAAGGAAAATAAAAGCATTTGTAGAGAAATTGGTACTGTTTACCACTATTTAAAATGGAATGTTTTGAAATCTCGGAGTTAAGAAAATCCTGAAGATTGAAATAATGATTTAAGTACAGTACTGACAGTACCGGATAAACTCAAAATTCTGAAGGACATAATGTCAAATATTGTCAGTTTTTTACCAACTATTCGAGAGTGTGAATGTGAGGAAGAAGGACAGTTATTAACTAACTCGAAAAGAATGTTAGTTTAACTGATTGGTGAATGTAAGAAGGGACAATTCTAAAAGCAGGAGTCGACCACAACAAATCCTGTCAACACTGCTACCTTCAGTGGTGGCGGGGTGGTCGACTGTTCTCAAGAAGAAGTCTCTTACGCAAACAGCGGGGGTGGTATGCCCAAAACTTTCTCGCGTGCTGTTTAAAAAAGATGTTATCCTAGAGAGCACCATGCATGGAATTAGAGTACGATATTTAGGAAAAATTATCCGTTGGCGTGAATTTAGCCTTTTTATTGAATCTACCAAGTCATTCCGGACGAGAATTTTTGCTTTTAGTTCAGCTTAATCCCGTTTTAAAACAACACTGGGACTATTTTGGAACTTATCTCGCAATATTGAATCGCCATCAGACGACAAAGATGACACCTGAACTGGTGTCTCGTTCCCCAAATTCCAACACCAACGGAAGAATATTTCGCCCCGAAGGATTTAACGTGCATCAGATCTCCTTACACAACAGTTCTTTGGTGGAATCTGGTTTCGAGCCTCTAACCACCAATTCTGAAGCCGAGACCTTATTATTAGATCAATGTGGTCAATTTTTGTCTGTTAATATCTGGTATGCTGCAAATAGTATCGGAAAATCGAATTTGCATTTTAGACTCGCTTTTCTCAGTCGATTGTATTTTTTATACAAAACTGTTTGTTGTCACAAAATCCTAAGCGAATTTTGATATATTTAAGCCGTTGCATTTTTGAATTATCTTATTTATCTATTTTGACACACACCGTCAAACGCTCAACCCCTATTTGGATTTGATTCAAAATTTGATAGGTGTTTGCACAAGAAATGTTAAATATTTACGCCAAATATTACCCACCTACCTTTCTTAGATCTACAGTTATTTTGTTATATTCGGATAGAGAGACTTCTTCTTAACGGACTTCTCTTAAAGCTTGATGGAACAATACAAATTAACACCTACACCAACACCAATACCAAATTTCATCGATCTAGCGTAAAGCATTTTTAAATTGCCTTATCATAGATATATATTTTCCAAAAATAGTTTTTTGAACTCAGGAAGGTCCAAAACATGAATATTTATCAAAATCTCGAATTCGAGTTTTTTCGACAATTACATTTCTTTCTCTGTATCACACATACGGGGAAAAAAAAAAAAAAAAAAAAAAACCCTGCACATTGTATGAACACTGGAACTTTTGAGATTTTCTTCTTTTAGATATCCCAGAGCAATATATCATTCCTGGTTCGATCCATTTTATATTAATCCTTTTAATTCAAATCTATTTTATTTCTGGTATTTCACTCTTTGGGAAAAATTTTTAAGCGATTAATTTTGAGTATCATTTCCGCATTTCATGCGCAAACAAAAAGTGTATTAATTCTCTTGAAATAAATAGTTTTCTCTATTTTCTCTAATAATATTTTTTAAATAAATTCAATTATTTATTAACCGCCTTTGGAGACCAACTAATTCACCGGGAATAATTCTTATTTAAATTTTTTATGTAACTTATTAACAGCTTCTTCAGCAGAGTATTTTTAAGCTTCAAGTCTTTATAATCAAATAATTCCGACTTCTATAGAATAATTAAGCCATCCTGCTTATTGTACTATTCATTTCTCAAATTTTATGTTTAAATTTTATATTCAAGTGGTAGTAATTAAACTTCAATTAAAAATAAAAGCACATGTCTTTTTTTAAAAATATATGAATACAAGTAGCAAAATTGTTTAACATCGACGTTTTAAGTATATCACAGAATATGTACATTTTTAATAATTTATGCAACAGTTCAAAGAATTATTTCATAAAAATTTCTCTGATTTATTAAAAAAATTCGGTACTTTTCCGTTATGCGGGAGCTACGAAAAAATCGCCCCCCCCCAAAAAAAAAAACGCCAAATAATCGTTAGTCGAAAAAAATAAAAAATCCCCAAAAAAGTCACCAAAAATGCAATATTACCTCAAATTTAACGTTTAAATTCGTCAAATTCTCGTTATTCACTTGGAGACTTTGTTCATATTTTGCTCACATTGTTGGCGACATTTTTTTTGCCATTCGCTTCGCTTGGCGACTTAACGTGTTTGGCTCACATTGACGACACCTTGCGCCTATATAACAGAAAAGTACTTAAAATCCAGTTTTTAGTTTGACTTTCAAAAGTATTTAAATGACATAAATAGTAATATTTTATTTTATTTTAATGCTTATTTTATTATTTTATATTTTATTTCATTTTAATTATTATTTTTTTATATATACTTTTATGCAATCTTTTGTCCCGAATCAGATACAGTAATTCTTTCTACTTTTTGATCCTCTTTATACACCAACTTTTAAATTTAAAGAATGTGGTTATCTTCCTTGACCAAATTACTATGAAGTTTTGAATATCCTGTTTTAGCACAACAACCTCACAATTTTAGACTACTCAACCTTGGAGAAACTTCGGGCTTTGATTGGCGCCTTTTCTTTAAAACTCACGAAGAAGTGTTTGAAATCGAGCGTTCTCATATGTAGTAAAATTCTTATATATAACTAGCCGCCTTTGGCGACCAGCTGGTTCGCCATGAGTAAAGCGTTCTAAAACTTTCAATTAAATCACATATTCATTAGCCTTGAAGTAATTCCGGGCATTGATTGACTTGAAATTAGTATTTTCTTTAAGATGATGGACGGAAAGTTCTAAAAGTACACCTTTTCCTAATAATATTCTTTAATTTTATAAATCAGACAGTTTTAACCATCGGTTATGCTTCCAAAATATTAAAAAGAATTTCGATGATGTTGCCAAAATATTAAATATGTTTTTTTAAAGAAAGCGAGAAAGGGAAAAAAGTATTAAATTAATGATACAAATATTGCAAACGATAACTTAAATATGCCATTAAGTCGGGATTTTAATGCATATCCTGTCTAAATTCAATCAAGTTTACCGTAAAAAAAGATTTATTGAGTTAATGATATAGATATTGCAAACGATTTTAGAAACCTTTGCTTTGCATTTATTTTTCAAAGAAAATATCACATTTTATATTTCTTTTATTTTATCCAGTCACGTGCTGAAAGTTACATTTCTGTAGATTTATTTTGCGATGATATTTTTTTTTATTTGAACTTCCGGCATTCTTTTATTTTATCCAGTCACGTGATAAAAACATGGTTAAAATATTTCATTAAAAATTGAAGTTTACATTATAAATTAAAAAAACTGATACCATTAGAAAGCTAATTTTTTAATCTTTAAATTAATATAAAAATCATGTTTGTGCAATAATATTTTCGGAAGTTATAGCGGAAAAACGTCATTTCGCTTAAATTTTAATTAATTCAAATTCTAATTGAAAATTCGAAAAAAGGGCTCCGAGGTGCACATTCCGGACCTCCAAGGTATACGTGTACCAAATTTGGTAGCTGTAGGTTCAACGGTCTGGCCTGTAGAGCGCCAACACACACACACACACACGCACACACACACACACACATTCAGCTTTATTATAAGTATAGATTATGTTTGAATGAGTCATAAATTATTAACAACTTAATCAGTATTAGTCCAGTGCTTTTTATTTAAAAAGATAGTGTCTCAAGATTATTATTTTAAATATAACTCATAGGACCTGGGATAATATAAAAATAAAAATTCGTAATTTAAAAGAATATTTATTGACTCATCTATACTCATCTAATAAAGCTCAATGTGTGTGTGTGTGTGTTGGCGCTCTACAGGCCAGACCGTTGGACCTACAGCTACCAAATTTGGTACATGTATACCTTGGAGGTCACGAATGTGCACCTCGGAGCCCTTTTTTCGAATTTTTAATTAGAATTTGAATTAATTAAAATTTAAGCGAAATTTCGACGTTTTTCCGCTATAACTTCCGAAATTATTATCGCACAAACATGATTTTAACATCAATTTAAAGATAAAAAAAAATTAGCTTTCTAATGGTATCAGTGTTTTAATGTATAACTCAAGCTTCTATTTTTAACGAATTTTTAAAGAAATATTTTTACCATGTTTTTTTAGCACGTGACTGGATAAAATAAAATAAAACAATGCCGGAAGTTCAAATAAAACAACAACAACTATCATCGCAAATTAAATCTAAAGATATGTAACTTTTAGCACGTGACTGGATAAAATAACATAAATATAAAATGTGATATCTTCTATAAAAATAAATGCAAGGCAAAGGATTCTAGGAAATCGTTTGCAATATTTATATCATTAATTCCATAAATTATCTTTATTTACAGTAAACCTGATTGAATTTAGACAGGATATGCATTGAAATCCCGACTTAATGGCATATTTCTATAATCGTTTGCAATATCTGTATCATTAATTCAATAATTTTTTCCCTTTTCCGCTTTCCTTAAAAAACATATTTAACATTTTGGCAATATCACCGAAAAAAACATTTTCAATATTTTGGAAGCATAATTTATAAATTATTAGAGTATTAAACTCAAAAAATTTTTCCGAATAAAGTTACCGACTCTTTAACTATTAATAACTGAATCTTTTAACTTGAACTATTTCTTAAATTTTGACTAAAAAATATATGATTTAATTGGAAATTTTAGAACGCATTACTCATTGCGAACCAGCTGGTCGCCAAAGGCGGCTAGTACTATATAAAATATTGTTCTTTACTTAATTTATACCATGTTTCAGATTAGAAATTAGAGACTTTTTTTAAACAGCTAGAGTGGGCATCTCAAATTAAGAAGATCCTATTACAATGGACATCCTGTATGTATATACGCAAACCATATTTTCCTTAAATACTGCACATTAAAAATTTATCTCTCTCATCTGTTTCGACGATGTCATATTTCATTTCTTACAAATATGTGCTGAACATTAGATTTTTCTAGACTTGGGGTGTAGAGAGAGTTAACTTCTTTTGATTTTATCTTTTGCCACTGTGATGCCACATGTTTTTTAAAAAACAATCTAATTTTTCTTATGCATGCTTAACGTTATTGTGCAATTTTTGAAGAGTTAATTTTAATTTTTATCAAATTAATTGTTGGAAAATATGTTTTAAATATTTTTAAAAATTGATTAAAACTATAAAAAAAATTTGAAAATACAGTAAAAATCAATGTAATGCAAATCTGACGCCCAACAAATTATTTTTAAATATCGAATTGAGGAAGATATTAAGGCTATGTTATTTTCATTACCTTATTTATCATGTGAGAATATATTGCTTTGGCTTGAGGTTTTTGGAGTCTCAGAAAGTGAAGACAACAAATTGTTGAAGCCTCAAAATGTGTAGGCAATAAATTGGTGATTTATCTCTTTTTTTTATTTTTGAGTCGGCTTTCATAGTATAGCTTTTGAAGTATCTATCGTCTGCTAATGTTGTTTTATTTTGAAGTTGGCTTTCACTATATAGCTTTTGACTCATCCATCGTCTGCTGTTGTAGTTTTTCTCTTGGAAATCACAGTGTCATTGCCTAACTTGCACAAAGTTATTTTTTTTAAATAAACCAAACAAATTAAATGCTTGTTTAATCGATGAAGATTGTTGGTTCCGGCGTGATTTTAACTAATTAGAATAGGTTATTAAAAAATGACGTAGAAATTTGTCACATTTGGCGATTTATCGGCAATTAAAGTTACAACATAATTTCCAAACAAATTATACATTCTCTGAATTCTTACAAATTGTTTTACTGAATTTAAGTCTTTAACCAGTTTAAAACGGTTTGAGACAATCAGATTACGCATGCGTCGATATTTAGAATATATATATATACAGCAAGACCCCGCTTAACGCGGGGGATACGTTCCATTACAGTAGAGCGTAATGCGAAACAGCTCTAAACGAGGCTATCTTTACATGTAAATATTGGGGTTAGGGGAAGATGGCTAGGAAATAGGTTAGGTATTAAATTTAGAAAGTATGTTTTTTTAATAAAAATAAAACCAAACATTTATTTCTTGCAAAAATAAAAACAAAATATAAATAACAAAACGAATATTCTTAAAAAAAAACAAATAAAATTCTAAGTCAGTCATATTTAGTTAGCCTTCTGCGTTTTCAGTGTTCTGCCTTTTTGTGACAAAAGCATCTAATGTTGTTTGCCTTTTTCTTTTGCCTTGTTCTCTTAAAAGTTCTTCATAAACGGATAGAGCATCTCTAACACCACGCCTTACTTTTGAGCTCCTGTCAAAATTCGGATCATTTTCAATGAATTGATCCATTATTTCAGTTATGGTAGACAAACACCTTTTTACAAACGCCATCGAAAGTTCTTTTTGCTCTTCTTCTGAATCACTGCTGTCAACATTTTTGTTTTCTTCTTGTTCAGTTAATTCCTTGAGCTCATCATTAGAAAGACTAGCCGCTGCTTCTTGAATTATTTCTTCGACACCTTCCACATTTACCCCTTCAAAACCGGTTTGCTTCGTTAATTTCACTATTTCATCCACATCGACAGAGTGTCCAACGTCATCGCTCTTACTTAAATCCGGCCAAATATTCTTCCATACTCCTTTCAAAGATCTTTCTGTTACCTCATTCCAAGAAAGGCCTATGTTTTCTACAGCATCCACGATGTTGTAGTTTTTCCAAAATTCTCTTATGGACTGGTTCTCTTCTCCGTCTGTTTTTTCAAACATTTGCTTAAAGGTTCGCCGCAAGTAATAAGCCTTAAAATTTGATATAACGCCTTGGTCCATTGGTTGAATTAAGGCAGTTGTGTTAGGCGGCAAGAAAACCACTTCGACTGGAAGGCATGTTGTTAAGTCTGATAAATTTGTTGGGTGGCTTGGAGCATTATCAATTCACAGAAGTGCTTTTTGTTCAAGTTTTTTAATTTCGCAATAACGTTTATCAGACGGGCAGAAATGTTCAGTGAACCAATCCTGGAAAATTTTCGCAATTATCCATGATTTTTTATTAGACTCCCAAATTACAGGTAAAGTTGATTTAGATATGCCTTTCATCGCTCTTGGGTTTTTGGAATGGTAAATTAGTAATGGTTTTAATTTAAAATCTCCGCTTGCGTTACCACCTAGTAGAAGGGTTAAGCGATCTTTTGCAGCTTTAAATCCTGGTGCCCGTTTCTCTTCACGGGATAGAAACGTTCGTTTCGGCATTCTTTTCCAAAACAAGCCTGTTTCATCAACATTAAAAACCAATTCTGGAGGATAGTTTCCTTCTTCAATTATTTTTTTAATATCGCTGGAAATTCATCCGCCGCTTTTGTATCACCACTTGCTGCTTCTCCTGTAATTTTTATGTTTTGAAGGTTATTTCGATGTTTAAATCTATTAAACCATCCTCGACTAGCAACGAAAGTTTCACTTTTGTCAATTGTCTCAGCCTGAATGTAATTAAAAATTCTTCTAGCTTTTTCCATTATGATAGATTGGCTTAATGGCATATTGCGGTCAATTTCGTCGTCAACCCATATAGACAGTCGTTTTTCCATTTCCTCTATGATATTATTTCTAGAACGGGTAATTCTAGTTGCAGAGCTTAACGTAGTTGCAGTTGCCGATGACAGTATTTTTTCTATATTCTTCATGATGGTCCTTATTGTTGAAGTTGGCAAATTCAATGAAGCACTAATTATTTGACGTTCACCAGAATCTAATCTTCTAATCACTTCCATTTTAGTTTTGAGTGAAATGCTTTTTCTGGTTGCTTTCTTTTCTTTTTCATTATCACCCATAGTGAAAAACTAAAGATCAAAATATTTGACATCGTAATATAGTATTAAATATGTAAATTAATACCTACTTACAATAATGTCAACAAATGTTTCCAATAATAAAAATATGTCTGTACAGTACCGCACCAAACAAGAAATACATGTACACTCTTTCGGATATGTATTTAAAACCTATCGCTGCATAATATTTCGGGAAATCCCCGTATGCAGCAAGCGATTTCGTGGAATCCCCGGGTTGAAATAAAAGAGCGCTAAACCGAAACAGCGTTAAGCGGGGTCTTATTGTATATATATATATATATATATATATATATATA
>JAPMOQ010019520.1:189180-230980 GCA_026543055.1 Argiope trifasciata | reverse complement strand
AGTATGTGTACAAAATTTTGAGCCTTTACACTGAGTAGTTCGATATCCATAGAGGTCAGAGTAGGGGTGTTTTATTTCTGGCCACCTTGTATATATATATATATACATACAGAGAGGGAGAGGGACCGATGATGAACTGTCATGCTTGTTTCAAATCAGTTTAAACTGCTTAGTAACTTAAATTAACTAAGTCAAATAATAAATTTAAAAATAATAATGTTTTCACATGATAATTTGAAATTTGCAATGCAGATTTCCTTTTTTTTTTTTTTACATTCCTAAGGGAGTCGAATTAAACATCATGGAGCCCTTAAAAATTCAAGATTCCTAAAAATATCGAATGGAACTGCCAATTGTCTTTTGAAGTAACATAGTTATACTTTTGTTTCTTTATGTCAACTAATCATATAATTAGCAGAATCTTTGTTCTTTAGCTTTCAGGAATAAAAAAAAATCATAACAAATTTAGTAAACTATTAAAACGGAAAGCTTTTCATTGTAACAGTGAAATATGCTGTAAAAAATCATTAAAAAATGTATTAAGTAAATTATAAAATTTTATGGCTAAATTATAAAAAATAGCATAGCACATAAAGAAAAATTTTTTTAATTCCTAAATAGTGTTACAATTTATCGTTTGCAAATTGTATTTTCAACATTTATAATCTCCCCTCGAAAAAAAAAAAATGCTTCCAAATTTTGATTAATTAAATAAATAAAAAATAAAATGTTCCACATTTCCATCTTAAATAAATCAGTGCCAAATTAGCAAGCGCTTATTCTTTTTGCTTAAGTTGCTTTAAAACGGGACTTTAATTAAACTATTCTAAACTTTATTAGTTGAAGATATTGTACGGCATTCTCTCAATATTATTCAATATATTATCACAATATTGTACAATGTTCTGAATGCTGCTCAATGTCAGGAAGATATTGTAAAATTGCTTTCAGCATTTTGTGTTAGTAAGAAAGTCAATGAGACTATACCTGAGGATGCCGCCATCATTCTCATATTTTTATTACCATTAATTATTTTTATTTAAGCAAATATAAAGGGTGTTTAAATGAAAGCATACGAAGCAACACTATGAGTATGAATGAAAACTTCAGTCAAATTACACACTATTGACCTGAGCACTATGATCTCATTGATTAACGAACTGAAGAATTCCTTTTCCCAGAATCCCTAAGGCCTAGTCCTTTACAGCATTATGGAGTTCCCCGTTCGTGTTGAAGAGCTTCTCTTGCGGACGTTTTTTCAGGGGACCGAACAAATGAAAATCGTAGGGTGATATATCTGGGTTGTAGGGTGGAGGGTAAAGCTGCCCCCCTTGAACTTGGTCAATTCCGCTTGCGTTACCCTGAAGCAGTGTGGACGCGCATGATCATAGAGTAGAATCACACCCTTTTTGAGTAGAATCTGTCTTTTGTTCTTAATGGACCTGCTTAGTCAGCGAAGTGTCTCAAAATACACATCAGAACTAATAATTCTTCTGAGCTCGAGGGATTCAACATGTAGCAGACCTTGGATGGCGCTCTTTATAAGAGCCTCTTGTAACATCTCGATCTGGTCCGATCAAATAAAGGGTAGCGTTTTAATCAAATAACTTTATTTATAGCTCTAATTTACAGAAAAAATACTATTTATCATCTAGGTTAAATGTAAAGTTCCGCGTGGAACACCACAAGAATAGTTCCTCGAAATATTTTGGAGAAACTCACGAGAACAGCTAACCACCTTCAAAGTCTCAAGCTGGTACCGCTGTTAGCTCCAGGAATCCACCGAATTCCATGGGTGGAATATTCTCTCGAACGCTCGGCTTTCACAGATCTCTCCTCTCGACCTCTTTACAAAAAAAAATCGTCTCTTCTCTTTTCTCTCTCCAAAAAATCTCGCCTTTTCTCTCTTCCTCCCAACTCCAGCTCTCATACTCATTGGAGGGTTTGGGCTGCCCATTCTCCAATCGTCGTTCAGCAAAAACTTCATTGGTCTTCATAGGAATGTCCGTGGTCCACAATGCAGTCTACACATCTGTGTCGCAGACACGATTAGTGCACGGGTGGTCCTTTATCTGGACTCGTTCTAAAGGGCTAGATGTCCGTTCTTAGAAGGAGGGTTTCCACCTGTCCATCTGTACGCAATTACACTGCCTTAAAACGTCGCCATTGAGGAGACCAGTCTGGGAATGACAATTATGGAGCGTGTGAGAAAGAAACCGCAATGGCCATGCCGGGGAGAAGCTGAATCATTACACTCTGTTCTTTCCTGCGCATGCGGTGCCCGCACATTCCTGTATCTACGCCGGAGACTCCAATCGCATCCCTAGATGTCTCTCTACGTTCTCCCATAGCGGCATAGGTTAATATGTTAACTGTCATGATGTTACAACGCTTCGTAACTTTTCATTTGAACATCCCTGGAATTTGCAATTTAATCCATTCGCTTAGCTGTTAATATCCAGAGGAGATTTATAAACATTTTGCTTATCATAACTTTCTGTTACGGATTATTGTCTTGAAAGGCATCTTGAAAATAAAAATAATAAGAACGCACAGGAAAATCATTTTTTTTTATTAAATGGAATAAATTTAATGTCAAAAAAGCTGGAGATCCGAATAAAAAAAAGTAAAAAGCGCTCGTCGCCGCTGAAAAATATTAAATGAAAATTAGAATTTTATTCATATTCATGCAATGTTATACAAAATATCTTTAAAAAATACTTTCCTGTTTTTATTCTTCAGGCTGACATTAATTCTTTAAAAGAAGTAGGGAGGGATTCAAATGGACCCAGACTTGAAAATTAGTAAATATTCATATAATAATTCATTAAAAAAAACTTTATAAAACTAAATAATTTAGAATGAAAGGCAGTGAAATTAAATTTTGCTAAAACCAGAGAGAAAATTTATCATCTGCTTCATTACCACCTTCTACATAAGGACATTTTTTGTATTGAACTTATAAGTGTGGTGTTGAGAATAGAGGACACATACTTATTTTGGATATCTTGCTTTAATCGACTTGGGTCAAAATTTGACCCATATCTGTGATGTTGATATAAATTTCGGATTCTGAAATTCGTTACTATAGCTTACTATGTTTTTGAAATTACAAACAAAAATAGGCATGCAAAAAGATTCCATGATGATTTTCGTCCAAGATTTATCTATAGTACTTTTGATAAAAATTGCTTGCTAGCTTTTTTTTTTTTTTTTTTTAGATTGCCATTTTTATATGTAAACGGAAAGTCGCATTTTCCTATTAGTTACTTCATCCCAATTTGCTTTAGAGAAACAACTTTATTATCTATCCACTACAACTTTATTATCTATCAACTATAAAAGAAGTTACATAGTTCTATCTTGTTTTGGATTTAGTTATTATGTTCATACACAGAGCAATATTATCTCGAAAGGGCTTATTCGATCACAAAAAAGGATAATATGGAAAATTTAATAACATCACTAGTTTTAACAATTTAATAATAACACATTTTTTTTCTATGAAAGGAATTTGAACAGTGATTAAGTAGTTAGTACTTTTACTCCCCTCTTAAAATTTAAAAGTGCGTCTGTATTAATACAATATATTTTTTCGACATTCCGAATTCTGAACAGTATCACAAAAATATCGCAACAACTGTGTTGTCTATTGTTGGTCATCTCCTGCTAATATGGGAAGGATATAATCTCCCTTTTATTATCATTAATGATAGTTAGTGGCGCCGAAAATTGAAAGTGGATTCAGCCATGAACGTGATAATATATTTTCGACCCTCTTTTCCGATTTGGTTAAAAAAAATTGTTTATGCTTTGTTGCTGTATCATCCTAGTTGTTAGACTACGGGCCTGAAGATAGCATTCATGCTTTCAATTCTGATATTTGAAAACTCTTTACATTTTTGCGCATGTTCCAGAGGTCATTTCGCTTTGTAGAAATATTGATGTGATGATATAAAATGCATCTAACTGGACAGGATTCAAGATCAGAGCCTAGTAAAACATTACTGAAAAGATCTCTTCTAATGCGTATTCGCTCTTATCTAAAATTATCCAAAAGTGTTAGTTTATGGATTCTAGGACCAGCTGAAACGAATAAAAATAATGTTTATTTTCTTAAAAAGATATTAAAAAATGTATTCAAATTCTGAATAAGAATGTTAGATGGCTGATAATACTATTAGATCTCACAATAGATCTCCAATAGGACAATAAAGTACATTTTTATCAAGAAACAATGAATTCAATTTACCGCTTATTTGAAGCTTCATTATGATTTGAAGCTTTGTGTATTTTTTTTTACTACTCTGTGTCCTACAGTAAAGAAATATTTGTAAGTTCTATAAAAAATCTGAAGATATAAAAACACATAAATAGTAACTATAATATGCAAGCTGAGTTTAATGTGTGTAATCTTTTATTACTTCATTCTTTTTGCAAACAAAATAACAAAATATATTAAAAAATTTTTTATTCATATGGGCCGAATTCTAATAACATTTCAAATATCTTGTACAGCTTATTATGAATAGTTTGCTATATTTTTTTCATTGATATTAATTGATTAAAATAAAAGATATATATGAATAAAGCCTCATTGACATTTGAATATTTCATAAACTAAAAGAAAAATGACCCCTTTCACACACTTTGTTATCGTGATATTTTCTTTCTTCAAAACATTCTGTCGAACTGATTTAAAATTATCTATTTAAGAGCGCGAGTATCGAAAAGATTTTTTTCTTTGTTCGTAATTGGAAACTTAACATCAAAATATCGATTTTATTTCCCTTTGTAAATGGCAACTACTATTTCTGTTTATCACGTGACTTCCGAAAAATTGACGCCATCTTGTATGTGTATGTTTTCCTGCATGTCATAAAAAATATTTTTGTTTATCGTTTGCTTTCGATTAACTCATGCCTGACCCTTTAGTATCGTTGACAGCACTGCTACATCCTGTTACTTGTTGCTTAAGTTAATAACAAGTGTACTATTCAGGAAGAATGTTGGCAGACAAATATGTCAATCAAATTTAAAGGTAAGTTGGTGATGTAGACGGGTCGTCTGCAGTAAAAGTCGACATTGATTTTTATTTTTTGTTTGCTTGGGTGATTTGTAGGGTGTCCAAAAATTCTAAGATATTTCAGCAAATTGTGAAATAAGATCAGTTTTTCTCAGGATTGAAGGTTAAGAATATTCTTTTGAACTATGGAACCTTTTTTTTTTTTTTTAACTCGGATAAACAAGTTGATATACAAAAGCCCAAGCAATAATTGTTTTCCCTCTTCCTGGTTGTTGCAGTCTTTTGTGCTTTGTATGAGCGGTTTCGATGACTCAAAAAATTAGTACTCAAATTTTAATATTTATTTTTATATCATTAAAATAAGATTTAATTATTTGTTTTTAGTTTTGAAATCGTATGTCAGACTAAGGGAAATAAAAAATATTAAGATTATTTATATTTATAATTCCTTGTCATCATCTTTTCAATGCTATGATCGTTAAGTAACGTTTCCGTAAATGTGTATTAAGCATATTTGATTACAAAAGATGGTGTTTATGCAATGCTTTTGTTAGGAAATAAGCATCAATATTGAATATCCATATTTGCATAGTTCTCTTTACAATCCCTTTATGATGAGACCGTAAGTACAATGTGCATTGTTTACAATTGTGTACATGTTCTAAGAATGAATTGCATTGATTGAATTCTACTCTTAAGATGGTTTTACAAAATAACCTTGATTTTATTATACAGTCATTCCCTATCTCCTTACTGAAATTCGATTATTTTAGAGTATATTAATATTTCTTTGAAAATTATTAAGTGGTATCCATTTTATAATTGTATATTTTTATATTTGATATCACTGTTGTATTGCCATTATATTTATATAGAAACATATGCAATTTTCTGTAACTATTAAATAGTTATATTCATTTATAGTTATTAATTGGAAGTGTTTCTGTTATTTTTTTATTTATAATTTGATTTTTAATATTTATATTTAATTATTATTAATCATTTTATTGACTGACATTGCTAAAAAATATTAATTTTAAGAAATTTAAATAACAATGAATCAAAAATGTTCACTTTGAAGCAAACTACTCACTAAATTAACATTAATATGTGCAGGTACATTTCTTCAAAGAAAGAAACAATTTTTCTTAAGTATGCTTTTATTACAATAAAAATATAGAATTATTAATTTCAATAGAGCTTTTTTGTACATTTTAGATACTAATCTATGTTTTTATGAAAATATTTTTTAAAATGTATGTTTTTTCATACTCAGAACGATATTAAGAGATCATTAATGTTGCAGACCTTTTTGATAGGTAGAATTTTTACAATAATAAATCTGTCTGACATCTTAAAAAAAATTGTCTAAATTTTACGCATTCAGATATTGGAATACATTGAAAACAATGTGTGATGAACAGAATAAATTGTAAATTTCATTCATAATTTATTCTGAATGAACTAAACTAATTTTTACAATGGGGGGAAAAGGATTTTCAGGATTTCAAAAAATATTTCTAGCACGTAAAATTTTGAAATTGTCATTTGAATTGTATTATATTCTGACTGGATATATGAAGTTGAAGTCAAATTCGGTTCAGGTGTTCTGAATAAAGTAATGTTTATATGTTGAGCACATATTTTATAAAATAATGAGATAAAGTGCCTTAAAAGCTATTCATTTGCATTACTGAAGATGGAACATTTCATTTATGTAAATAAAAGTGGTGTTTGATTATTTTTTTTAAATAAGGAAACAAGTTGTATAAAAGAAGATTTTTAGTTTTAAATAGATATTACATGCTACATTTTAAGAATCGGTAGATATTGTAAAGGAAGATGAATAATAGTAATCAATCTTTTTAAATGCATTGTAAAAATTTATTTATTTAATGAATTAATTTTACTAGTTTAATAAAAATCATTTGATATGCATAAATAAGGGTTTTTTTTATAAATATTAATATTTTATTCACCAGTAAATTAAAAATTGACATTTGCTTTTCATCAATAAAAAAATGTTGCATTGTTATTTTTCACATTCTTATAATTTTACAAGATTTTTTAGCTTTTATTTGCTTGTATTTATATCCTTGAAACCTGGCCCACTTGATTTCATTTTCTGTATTAATTTCTTATGAATGTGATAAAACGTAGAAATAAATGTGAGTGCAGATTGTTAAAAAAGTTCAGATGTAAGCTTTTTTAAAAAATAGAATGCTTAATGAAAGTTTGCCCTAGTGTCTATCTCTGTTATTCTTTAGTTGAATATTTTTAAAAATTCAAAATGACACATGGAAATTTTGAGTATTGCTTTATAATATGCATTAGATTTCCTTACAAAAAGCATAAAATATTAATGTGCAATTCATAAGGCAGCTGATAATTAAATAAATTGTTCATATAAGATCAGATATTTCATTTTTTAATAATTGAAAAGTCCTTAGTGTTTGCATTTCTTAAAATGATTTATTTCAAAGTCATGTTCTATCTTATACATAATTTTTTATTTATAACTTTACTTTATCATAAGTGTGTTATTGTTGAAATTTCTAATTTCTTTCTTAATTATTATTATTAAGCTTTACTAATTTGAATTTATCTTGTGAAAGTGAGTATTTGTACATGTTTCTTTGCTTCTTCTTTTTTTGAAAAAGTTTTTAAAGATTCTACTTAACAGTTTTTAATGTGTGATAGCTTGCAATAATTATAAAATCTGTCTACAAAGCAATAGAAATATTATTTAAAAAATTTGTCTGGTTAAATGAATGAAACTAAAGTGGGAAGAATTCTCTACCAATAATATTAAATAATTTTTAAAAAGATATGCATCATACCAGTTTTGTGCTTTTATAGTATATTTTTAACTTTAAAAAAAATATGGGCATTTAAAATATAAATTATTATCATATTTTCTTAATAAATTCATTTTTTGTATGCTTATTAACGAGTGACTTACCAATTGGTCATTTGTCAATATGACTTGTAAATATTTTGGATTTCAGACTATTCAGTCTAATTACAAAATTTAATCTCTTTATAAACAATTTTATTTTCACATTATATTGTATTTTATGTTAAAATTTATTTGTTTAAAAAAATATGCACTTGTATAATCTGCTGGGTTTTAGATTTTGTACAATCAAAATGGGTAATAGGTATTAAATTTATTTTTAAAAATTCGCTACATTTTTCAAAATTGTATTTTGTATTACAAATTTTTAAAATACCCAATAAATTTATAGCAACAAAAAAAATCTGCTGTATAGTTTGTATGAAATCAGGTTTAAGTAGGCCTTTTTTGGAAATTTTAATGGCATAGATGAGATGTGCATTTATATAACTTTAGATTGCACTAAGTTGTATTACTACATTTAAATTTTTGACTATCCAATTTGTACATCTACTACTGTAGGCTGAATGATTGGTAGTATTTTATATTTAATTTTTTACTTGTGGTTGAAGTACTGTATTATGATGTTATCCTGAAAATTTTTCATGCTGAAGTTCTGTAGGTCTGCCAGATACTTTTTTAATTCAAACAAGGATTTGCTCAAATAATTGGTTCCTATAAAATGAACATGACTTCTCAATTACTTTGATACATGTTTTTAATCTTTGTAGTCATCAATTATTTTGATATCTTAATACTGAATGTGGAGGAATATGTATGTTTTTTTTTTCTTTAATTTCATTAAAGTATCATATTGTAAATATTTTATAAGAATAGGAATGAATAAATAACAATTAGTTGCATTGAAGTCAGTTATATAGAATGGTATAAGCTAATTGAGCTTCTTGCAGGGTTGAATTGTTAATTTTTTTAACGTTTTCACGAAAACATACTCTTTATGACTTTCATTTCATCCTAGAAGGTTTAATGTTATGAAAGTAATCCTGATTAATCATTTTAAAATTTTATTCATGATTTCTGCTGTTAGTATTAATTTAGTCATTTCTTTATTTTTACAATACTGTAAGATACATATTCTAAATAATGATTGCTTTCTAAGAATCACATATTGTAGCTGTTTTAGATTAAACAAAAGAAATCTTTGAAATAAACCAGACTTTAGAAAATTACTTTGTTGAAAAGATAAATTCAAATATTTTTTCATACTTAGCCTAAAGATAAATAGTTTCAAATTTTGTTGACAGAAAACTTAATACCACAGAAAAGTTGTTCATTATGAATATTAAAATTTCTGATTTCTTTTATGTTTAGGCAAATTACTTTTGATATGAGTGGTAAAAATAAATACTGTTATGTTACTGTAATAATTATTACATCTTGCTTACTGTTTACTCTTGTTTCACCACTGATTAAACATGTATATTTTACTAATTTATGCACAAATTGTAACAACAAAAACACAATAAAATTATCGGTTTTCTGAATTAAAAAGATTTTTTTTTTTCTGAATGTAATTTGTTACTATCAATGGTGATTTTCCAACCTAGGCTTCTAAGTAATGACACTGTGCTCAGTAGAGCAGCAGTAAATCATTTATGTGGAAAATTTATATATACTACATAATTACATATCCTTTTTTTACAAATTTATTTATTGGGCCTAGTAGCCGAATAAATAAAATTGTAAAACATCAGTTTCTGTGAACTACAAAATATTAATTCTTTGCTAAATATAATTGTTCAGGTTCTTATTTCCTAACTATTAGTTGTTTAATAAGCTTAATTGTTTGTTGATTGAGTGATAGCACTATTTGCAAATGTAGATGCTGCACATTTATAAATCTTAAAAACTATACATTTTTACAAAATTTCAAAAGGAGGGGGCCCTAAAATAAATCATAGTGTTATTAAGTTGATTAATAACATCGAATTATTTTCAACAACTAATTCGATTAGTTTATAGAAAATATTTTTAATAAATATTTACTACAAAGTGTGGTTGGAAAATGTCTAAATCTGTAATTGGTGATTTTTCTTATTCTTCAAATGAAATATAAAACTAAAGGATAGAAATTTTTTTTATTATTATTTTTATGCTACTGATTTGTTGTTTTTAGTTTGTGGAAGTTAGTATTTGTTACTTCTCCAATGGATGTATGTAACTTTTCACTAATTGGTAAACAGCTATACAGTTAACCTTTATGAATACCTCTAATAAATTGAAAGTAGGTTTCCCCTTCTCCCCTATTTATATATGAGCTTATAGAACTATTGAGACGTTATAGCATTTCTGCCTTGTAGTTAATATGTAGATTCTATAATAACCCTGCAAATATTTCAAACCCTGTTTGCCATTGAAATTTTTATAGTTTTTTCTCCCTAATCATTTTTTTTCTATTCCTATTGTGCAGATATATGAAGTTGTTACTCTCACCTTTCCTTTTGGATGGTAAAAGGGTGATACATCTTCTCAAACCAGGAAGAACTTATCTGTTTTCTTATTCAAATCTTTTTTTAATATTTGAATTGAGTTGGTGATTAAATTTTTGGTTCTCTGGAAAATGATTTAAAAAAATTCTTTTTTTCTCTTTTACAAATTTACTCTACATTTCAAACATTTCTGAGTTGAAGCATACACACACACTTATATATACATATATATGGTGTTATGCCTATCTATTATTCTTTACACCTAATTTGGAAAAAATTTCCATCAAAGTTCAAGTGAAAAAATTTTTGAAGAAATTTATCTGTACGACTGTTCCAATACAAACTAACACTAGAACTACAAAATGAAGAACTAGTTGATTAAAAGTTGATACAGATTTAGCATCTAAATTGTAGGTGTCAATCGTCAAGGGATTGACTTTCTGACGATATGTACTTTTACAAGCTGGTAAACACGATAATGACATAAATATATTAGATTTGGTAGGTAATTTTGTGGCAAAAATTTTAGTTTTAGTGTATATCCAATTTTGGTTGATTAGAAAAAACGCACTATGAAGACCTTCTATTTTCGGGTGCTCTTAACCGCATTCTATTGATTAACCGCCAAAAAATTCGCAAACGATCGCTCGGCAGATTCAATAAAAATACCGAGTTTGCAGCAGAGATCAATATTTCATAACTATTATTTCTCAATGCCATACGAGGTACTCGCAGCTTTAACCAAGGTCCAACATTTTATGAGAAATTAAAGTGATAGATTTTTGTTAGAGAGAGTACGCGAGAAAGTTTTTAGGAAGTCATTCCCGCTTTCTTTTTTTTTTTTTTCCCCGCTTAGAAATTTCCGATTTCAGTAGAATAATAATAATACTAATAAAGTTTTTTTTTTTAATATCTGGGAAAATGTTGATTTTGACTGAATTCGTGTAGTACAAAGCCATTCAATTCCAATTGTTATTGTTTGCTTTCTCCAGAGAGATTTCTGTTGCATTAGGATATTAGATTTTGTCATACCTGAAAAATATATTCTTTCATAACGGAAAATTAAACTAAAAATCAAAGATTTAGAACGAAAACCTTATCATTTCTCTTGCTAATGTATTCAGCCATTTCTGCTCGTTGTTCCTGTAATTGCATTTGTTTGTCAAATAGCAATGATTCGCTGTATTAACGACCCATAATCAAATTATTTTTGTGCAAACCGCTCTACATTTCGAAGTGAAATGCCCATGAAAGGATTAACTATTATTATTTACCTCTCAATGTCGTATGTAACTGTTTCTTTGTATTAAAGAAAGTGCTATGTTGAAAAAGAAATTCTACAAATTTTTTAGAACCTTTCTTTCCTTCTAGCATATTTTATAGATATAGCTAGTTGTCCTGGAATTAATTTCACTGTGAAATTTAATTTAACTATCATTATTAAACAAATATCTGCTTACATTCAAAATCAGTTATCTGTTTCTATCAACATAATTTAAATAATATATATTATTTTTAAATGATTAAATTAAGTCAAATGATGCATTATTACCT
The DNA here is from genome assembly GCA_026543055.1 of Argiope trifasciata. Taxonomy (NCBI): domain Eukaryota; kingdom Metazoa; phylum Arthropoda; class Arachnida; order Araneae; family Araneidae; genus Argiope; species Argiope trifasciata. The sequence continues at coordinate 219,054 of JAPMOQ010019520.1, read as the reverse complement.
GGAGAATTATGCATCCATTGTACAAGAATGCATTATTACCACAGAGGCATCAGATCATATAGTCGGTTTATGAATTATAATCTTTGTGTCTTTCAGTGAATTAAAAAAATATTTTTTAATTGTTATGTAATCAGGTTCTAAGCATTGTATATTTATGTACACATTGAAAGTGTTTATTAATGTTTTTCATGCATTAAAAATTTAATTATTATTTTCAAAAATATAGGGAAGTAAAACATATTGTTCTGTTGTTCGCTATAGCGTACTTTCCATTTTTCTTGTTACTAGCAGCCTTAAATTAGTATGAAATTTCAAACGCTTAGCTTTTAGATCAAACAATGTTAATTTTATTAGAATACAGTTAAGTTATAAATGAAGCTGTGACATATTCCCGATTTAGAATCCTTTGTTTCTGAATTCTTCGATAACCGATAAGAAAAAAACTAGGATCAATTTTCTATATTTTTATTCTTTAATTTGTACTTCAAATACTTTTTATTTTACATGTTACAGTAAAACTTTGTTATGTTTAAACTGCTGCTATATATGAAAATGAGTTTTATTGTAATGATATTTTTTCATTGGAAATTTGATCAACGTAATGGAGTAGGAGAATCGCTGCGCCAGCGATTTAAGATTTCTACATTCATTCAAGGATGACAAGTTTGCGTTTTCTCTTTGGCAAATGAGGTCAGAACCTGTCATTCCATTTTCATTATACGTCCTACTAATCGCAGTTTTTCAAACGATAGAAATGTTACGTCTTTTTTACGTTAAAGTATAGGAACGCATAAATTTTGGCCTACATACCGATTTCGGATTTTTGTTTCATTAAAATATTTTTCTGAATTTTAAATATCTAATAATTCCTTCTAGTTTTTTTTTTTTTTTTTTTTTTTGTTAAAATTTTTTTTGGAATTTGGTGGGTCGGTAATAAACGTTTGTACTTAGTATTAAAAAAAATTGGGAGTAAAAATAAAATAAAAAGTAGCAATTACTTTTTTTTTTAAGATTTTTTTCTCGGTTCCTGTTACAACTCTTTATCTACTAAAATACAATTATTTAGATTGGTTTCTTTGTTTTTGTTTTTTTTGCAGTATGCAAATAGGATATCGTGTTTAATTTTTGAGAAATCTAAAAAAAATGTTATTATTGGTAACTTTTAAATATTTTTCCTTCCATATTGTAAAAAAAAAAAAAAAAAAAAAAAAAAAAACTAAACTAAACCTAAATGCTAACAAAAAATTCTTGTCGTCTGACTACTGCAGAACAATTGGCGCATTTTGGATTAAGCATCAGCATGCAGTCAAAACGGAGTATTATTTTGGAACATTTATCTCTTCCTTTTAATCGTTTGTATCTAAAATTTTATAGATCTGTAATTATGGTATGGCAGAGAAAATATTTAACCCTTTCACTATAGACCCGTTCCAAATGGCTGTGCTATATTGACACGCTGGTTTCTGTACAAGGGGTACAGGATGTAATATATGTTATCACCTTGGATAATCTCGCTTTACATCCTGCACTCCGTTTGAAACAGAAATTGGTCAGCCAGTGTAGAGTTTGCACGGCCGTTTGGGTCTGATTAGTAATGAAAGAGTTAACTTATTTTCCGTTATCCATTGACTTTTTGAATTATTACTTTAATAAGAAGCAAGAATAAACTATGTCGACATATTTTGGCTAAAACCTTATACAGATCTGCTTCCGTGATAATGAGACAGTATGACAATTTTCATCTATCTGGCTTATTATGGTTTTTAGTTATCTTATTCGCATGCATGGTCAGATTGATTTCCCGTTGACGGATTTCTTTCGAAAATTTGTACAGATTTTGTAAAGAGATTACACTTCGGTTTTCATTTGCCAGTTTAAAAATAATCTCTATCCATCCTATTTGACTGTGGTAAAAAGCATATGCCTAAATAATATTTTTGAATTTCAATCTTCTCTCGTATATTTTGTATGTGAGAAATAAATAAATAAATGAAAAAAAAAAAAAAACTCAAAAGAATAAAGACTTCTTTACTCTGTTTTAGTAAGAAATTATAACCGATATTAAGTAAATGTTGCTCATATTTTTTGTTTTGCATTTGAAATTAACATTTGTTTTTTTTTAATTAAAGATTTGTGACATTAACTATAATAATAATAATAATAACTGGGAACTAATAAAAAATATTACGGACATATTTAATTTTTTTAATGTTTTTAATTTAATTTTCAATTTTGTGAAAAAAAGTATTTGATAATTATTAAAAAATCCTATCGCGTTGCATATCCTTAAAAAGGTTTAAATATTTAAATAATTGCTACTGATAAAGTGTTTTTCAAAAATTTAACCATAATGTGTGATATGTATTTAATATGTTATCGTTACTATGTATATACATTATGCATTTCAATTTAAGGTGCATATAACCTCTAAAGGTCTTGTGTATTATTGTCGAGAGGGGGAAAAAATACCGGAAGCCAAATTTTTAAATTTTTCCCCCTTTTCCTCTGCAAGCCGCCAAAAATTTAAATGCAGGAGGGTGTAAGTTTCCTGTCCCACTCGCGTGTTCTTTCATTTCTTTCCCCCTTCCATTTGATGCTGACAAAGTGTATATAGGAAGGGGGGAGGAATACGTTCCCTTATTCGCTTGCTTCTTTTTTTTAAGTTTTTATTTGCTGTACGTGGGGTCGCCAGATGGTTTTTCTCGCGGCAGCTGTTCGTTCTTTCATATGGGCCTCTCGATTCGGGTAATGTGTCTAAAGCTACAGGGCCGCCTGCTGCAGTTCAGTAACTTTGTTGTCTATCCAAAAAGTCGTTTGACAAAATAGTTCTACGTACCAGAAAAATTGTGACGGTATTATTCCATTGAATAAAGTCTACTTACGTCATGGACCGCAGGTAATTCCGTTTCATTGTTTTAAAATGCTTCAGTTTATAGGGAGGCATTCAAGATTTTGTATACTATGTATTAATCTTCAGTTAGTTGTTCTTTTCTCCACCCCCTCTTTGTTCTGTTATGCATTACTGCTGGTTACAGAACAAAGGAAGAATTATAATAAGATTACCAAATAATTTTTAATTGAGCCATTAAATGTTTTTATTAAGATTCCCTCTTGTCTATATATAGATTTCTTTGTTCAGGAAAAAAAGCGATTTTAAAACTTATTTATGTGAAGCTTTTTAACTTTAAAACTTATTTCAATGAACATTTAAAACAAATTTTTGGTTTTCTTGAACAAATATAATAATTATTTTTTTTAAAGTTTATATTACTAAACAATTGAAAATTAATTCAATGAATTTAAATGCCTTTTTTTTGTAATAATACCTTTTTTTTCTTTCCTGAAAAATGGTAATAATTTGTTGGTAAGCATTTAATATAAGCTTCATTTATTATCGTTATGTAAGATATTTATTGCACCTTGCTGATTTTTAACTTAGTAGACAAAATTTAATTGTGCTGATGAATTAACTCATTTATCATGGATTTAAGAAATTTCAGAATCTTTACTTCTTCAGCATTTTTAATTGTTGGTTTAGTTATTTAAAAAAATAGGTAATCATTTTCATTTCTTTACAGTGATATTAGTTTTCAAGTTATTTACATTCTGCATTAAAATTTTATTTGTATCTCATTGCCACATTAACTCCCTTTAATATTGTAACCATTTTATGTTTCAAACAGGAATGTACAATAATTCTAAAATTCTGTACTTTGGTAAAACATTAATAATATATGCAATATAATTATATAAATATTTTTTTAAAAAAATTAAAAATAGGTAAGAAGAAAGATAAATGGTCAAATTCATTGTAAAAATTTAATATTGAGTGGATTTAACTAAGAAAATAATTGTATCTTGTAAAGAACGTTCATTGAACTGAGTTACCTTTTATCTCTTATTCAATCATTGTTTTATTTTCCAATTTTGATGTTATGGCAAATTTTTTATACTGAAAATGTAGACAAGAAAGCTTTTTCTATCCTAAATTGAAGGGGAAGATATAAAATTCCCCTTTAAAATAGTAACTGTTATCTAGTTATGGTTGGTTTTTCAAAATATAATTTATAAAAATATATGAAATTTAAAAACAAAATTGTTTGTCTTTTTAAAAATAAATTCTTATAGTTTTTCCTCATATTTTATTGAACCATGGCAAAAATCAAAACTTTTACTTTGGGAAAAATTTATTTTTATTTGGGGAGATTTTTTTATGGTATATTCTAAAATCTGTGTAAGTTTAAATCTTTTTTTTTTATTTTGTTATAATTTTCGCCCATAATATTCATGGGCTCTCTAATCATTATTTAGTTTTGAAACCTATCAAATTCATACATAAGCTTACTTGCCTTCTGAATGTTACTTTTATGATGTAGTGAATTTAATGAATATGGTGACATAAAAATGGCCAAAATCTGGTCAAGTACACTTGGCCCACTAAAGACCTTGACTCTTTTATCTTAATGCCATCTGCCCCTCTCCCTACCACTACCTTATCATCTTGCAATTGGTTCATCTCTAAGTTATGGAAGACCTTCTCAAGGTCTGTAGGTTCTTAATGTTGCTAAGGTCCATGACTGGTTTTATCAAACTGTTGGCATTTCTTGTTATATCCAGAATGTGGCAACAAACTTCTTTATTTTCTTGAGCCATTGGAATTCCTTTGTTGATTTTTTTATAAATTGCATAATGTTGCCATCTTTGTATCAAGATGTTGTTACTGGAAGAAGAGTTATGAATATCTTTTATTTATTTGTCATAAATATTTTTGACATATTAATTGTACTCTGGATAGTACATATTTTTCTTGCTTGGGAAAATAGGTAAATGTGGAACTTTTTTTAAAAAAATTTAAAGGCTTAAATATTTAAAATCATTTTTACAATCAAGCATGCAGATAAATTATATTGGAATAACTTTTTTAGAATTAGAAGTTTTTTAAATATTTGATTTAACAAAGGCTTGATTTTATTAGTGTTGTTGAGTATTTGCTTAAATGGAGTGAATGTATAATGACCTATATTTATGTTCTGTTTCATTTAAAACATGCACTATTTAATTTTTCTGTAAATATTATTTGTATGCAAATTATAATGGTTGATTTTTTTTATACTTGTGTACAAAATTAGGTATAATTGGGGAAATTAATCTTATTTTTTTTGAATAAATTTTATTTATTTAATGTATTATACAGATATTTTTTTAGATCATGGAATTATGATTTCTCTTTACCTGTGATTTGATATTAATACCAGTTGTAAAAAAGGGGATATATTAGGAAGGTTTTTTAAAAAAAATAAAAAAAAGGATTTTTTAAGAGAACATATACTCAAAATATATATTAAGAATTTAATTCTGGCTGTTTGAATTTGTATTTAATTTTTTAAAAATAAAGTATTAAGCAACAATACAACACTTACAGATTTTCTTGAATTTGAATCGAAAGTTATTTTCTTGATTACAAGTAATTTAGTTAATTTAATTTAGTATTTATTAGTGAAAATATATTAGGCTTGTTTTTTTACACTAATAAACTGTTTATTTATTAACTGTTATTATTTCAAATTGAGAAATTTTAAATAGTTGTCTTTAAAAAATGTGCCCATTTTTCATGTTTATTAAAATTATTTGTTTTATTTTAGGCATAAGCAGTCTCGGTGGGACTCGCACAGGAGCTCAAGCACGGCTCCACTTGGCCTACCTGTATCAAATTATTCTGGTTATGGGCTTTTTATTCCTGAAGACTGGTTCCTGAGACTGAATCGAAGGCACCAAGTTCTGGGCCGCCCCATAAAAGCCTCATCCTCGAAACCTAAGCAGAGATTCTGGATTTACAGACCATTGCAGGTTTCAGTAGTTCCACCTATTGGTACTGCTGTTCACTCATTATATGCAAATTATCCCCAAGTAGTCCTCCCTCCATACTGGCCAATGAACATGGGGCAGAAAGCTTCTGGTGGTATCAAGACTGTATCGATATCAAGAGTCTCTTCTGCTACAATACACAGGCCGATGGCAAAAGAACTTGCCATTAATCCTGATTTTCAAAGACCTGGCAGACTCGATGTGTTGCTTGACATGCCACCTGCAAGTCGTGAACAACAACTGAAGCATGCATGGAATCCAGATGACCGCTCACTGAATATTTTTGTTAAAGAAGATGACAAATTAACTTTCCATCGTCATCCGGTGGCTCAGAGTACAGACTGCATAAGAGGCAAAGTGGGCTATACCAGGGGTCTTCATGCTTGGGAAATACATTGGAACATGAGACAGCGAGGAACTCATGCAGTGGTTGGTGTCTCAACTCGTGATGCTCCCTTACACTCTGTAGGTTACCAATCCCTTGTTGGAAGTAATGCTGAATCCTGGGGTTGGGATTTGGGTAGAAATAAACTATATCATGATGTGAAAAATAATCCTGGTGTTACATACCCTAGCCTTTTGAATTCTGACGAACCTTTCGTGGTTCCAGACACTTTGCTGGTAGTTTTGGACATGGATGAAGGAACGTTATCCTTTGTTGTTGATGGACAATATCTAGGTGTTGCATTCCGTGGCTTAAAGGGCAAGAAACTATATCCTGTAGTAAGTGCCGTTTGGGGACATTGTGAAATTACAATTAAATATTTTGGCGGATTAGATCGTAAGTATTATTTTATCATTCATTTATTTAAAGAATTTTAAAATAATATTTTATTTTGCATTTATTTCTTAAGAGTTTTTTTTTTCTTCTGTAATTCTATTTAACTTGATGACTCCCCCTCCCTTCTACACACATACAACTATTAAACAGATTTTTGGCAGTATATGTATTTGTTTTTAACAAAATAAAAGTTTTATTCTTGCATATTTTTTTAGTCTTTCTGAAAATTGGAATTTAATATATTTTCTGGTAACAATTGTTTTGTGTAGAGGCATATTTTTGAGATCCTTGATATATCTATATACTGCCAGATTTATATACTGATATATTTATATCTCATTTATTGGGATCCATGATATACTGATTTCTACTCTTGTAGAAATAATTTTGACAAATATTAAACAGAATTCAACTAATTTTGCAAAATTATTTACTGCTTGCCTTAAAGAATGCTTCCTTTCTCTTTCTGGTTAAACTAAATGGTTAATGCTTGTCTTTTTTTCCTCCCCATAATTCTGCTTTAAAAATAAGGCTAATTAGTATTAACCTTTTTTTCTTTCCCTTATATAGAGAGTATGCTGCTCTTCTTTGAATCACTAAGGTTATATGTCTTCTCCTCCCCCATTGTTTGATTTGTGGCTGTAGATTTAAAACCTAAGCTTTTGATTTATTACTTTATATTTATTCGTTAAACTAATACAATATGAAAATCTTTGAAGGTTTGCAGGGTTTTTTTCCCCACTCTGTCTCTCTCTCTCTCTTTTTTTTTTCTATTTATTAACAGTGCAATTTGAGATAAATTAGAGAAGATATTTGTTATTCATGAGTTACTCAAATTAATTCTATTAGCACAAATACTTATAACTGTTTAAATGTTAATATTTCTGTATGTATATTATCAATCCTTTCTGTCATTACACACTACTGTATTTTTAATTTTGGTTAAAATCACCCACACACTTATTTGGCATGTTTTTTAATTGACATTGGTGTATCTTCTGGAAAATGTGCAATTCCACTTAACAAGGGTCAAAAGCATTTACCCTGTTAATGATTTTGAAAATCCATCCAAGCAGTGAATAAAAGAATTTAATTTAGAAGAGATATTAAATTTATCTTATTATTTAGATTATAAACCTATGTGCCTTGCTAATTCTCGTCCTTTTAGAAACTCCTCAGGATTTGATATTTTCTTCATACAAGAGAAATGCAATTACAATAGCTAAGTTGCTTCAAACTGAATGAAATGAAAAAATATAATAATAAAATCCCTGAAGGATTGTAGGTTTTTAACAACTAACAAATTTCACAAATGATTCAGTATAGCATTTCTAAACTTTTCGTATTTGTGTTGTACTCCTTCTCCTATCATCGTGTCATGTACCACACCCTATTATGTATAATTTCTAATATTTGCAAGTGGATGCAGTAATTATACTATAATACTGAAACACACATACACATAAAAGCATTTAGTAATTTAAAATTCATATTGGAAAAACTGCAAATATAGTCTTGAATTCAGATTATATTTGCTGGTGATTTGCATGCATTTATCTGTATTGAATATATTTATATTTATTCATTAAGTAGAATGAGAAAGCTCTTTCCATTAGTATAGCTCTTGCAATTAGTGGGATGATAGTGATAGTCTTGTTGGATACGTTAGAATATTTCTCTTTTAAATCAGCTGTGAGTGAGATGAAGAGTTTCTTTTGAAATTCAAACTTCTGATTGGATCTATTTTCAATTCAATCAACTTAATATTTCTTTAGGTATTTAAAAATCTGTTTTGAAATGCTTTTCTCTGAAAGGATATACAATCTAGTATTCATCTGTGGTATGATTGGGAGAATATTTTTGTAAAATTAACTGCAGTCTGAGTATAATAGGTTTTTTAATTTTATCTTTTATATTTAAATCTATTTATCACTGTTCACTGTTGCATCTTTTTTGCCTATGAATTTCATGAAACTATTTCATGTACTCCTGAGAAATGCATGTATTGCAAATTGAGAATACTTATCTAGCATGTTAAAATAAAAAATATATTGTTTGTTTAAAGAAAACCAGTGATGTTTATATATGAATTAAATGTTGTCAGAAAGTTTATTCCTTCTGTGGCAAAGGCAATAAAAATAATAAAATGAATATTTCATGTGGGCCTTGTTTCAGAGCTAATAAACTGTTTAAATAACAGCTTTATTATTACCTTTGTTTTCTTATTTTGCCTAAATAGCATTTTTTATTTTATAGAAATCTAGACATTGTATACAAAGCTTAGAGAAAGTATATAAATTTTATATTTCATTCTTTGAATTAAAACATTTTGCATAATGCTTAAATATTCTATTAAATGCCATCACTTCATACAATATCGGTAATATAATTATCAAAGTGACTTGTTGAATATCTGATATTACTATTGGTCCAAGCAAGCCATCTAAAAACAAGAAAAATTAGATTTATTATATTTTGTGCATGGATATCATCTTAGTGTTTTAACACTTATAGATTGTTTTTTCCACAAAATTCCACCTGAAAGTATTATTTCAATAATAACAGAATAGCAGGTTCTGTATATTTTGAAATCATTCTGATAATTTTACATCATATTTGAGTATAAATAATTTTGCTCTTTGGATTTTACCAAATATTATAGTAATTTAACAAAATATGAAATATTATTTATGAAATAAAGATCGATTTAAATTTTTAGAGTGATAATTTAGATAAGTGAAATCATTCTTCATGTCTAGGACAGTTCATGTTTTCTCGTTAAATGTGTTTTGGAATTTGTGGCATTTCATGCTTTCTTTTTGAAAAGGGAACATCTTGGAAAGTTCTAAAAAATTAAAAAGCATTTGTTCTGTTTGAATGTACAATCTCTTTAAAATTTATCTTATTGCAAGCATTTTTAGAATAGTCATATTAAATTTGGATTGTGCCAGTACTACTCCTTTTATATGTTTGTAAAATTCTGAGATCTTTCAAGTTTTATGTCATTTTATTAATTTATATAATGTCACATATGTATTTATAAGTTTGCAACAATTGTATAGTTTTTGTTTGTGATCAGTTATATGTAACTAGCTTTGTTTTGATAAATATTATAGTTATCCGTATCATTAAATAATGGTTAAGTTAATATTTTTACTTATTTAGTCTAATAGAGTTTCATAGTGTATATCATAGGATATCATGTTCATAGGATATATGCAAAATGTATCAGTTTTTTAAATTTGATTTCTAATTAACTGAAAATTTTAACCTTTGTTCTTTAATAAAACTGATAGTATCTTTCCTCTTACTTAAAATATATGCCCTAATTTCATCAAGATCATTCATCTTAGATTTGCATTTTTAAAAAACTTATTTAAAAAATCTGTAGAAGAGAGAGAGAGAGGTTCTGTTTTATACATATATAATTGCTTATAAGATGTACTAGAATTGTACTTGAGTTTTGTATGTTAGCTCGTATCACTATGTGAATATTCTATAATGATTTTGTTGATATATTTAATCTAAATTAAAAAGCAAAGACTGTGAACCAGGGTTTCTTTTTTATCCCAGCATTTAGATTGTTAAATGCTAGTAAAAGATTTATTTAATGAAAGAGCATAGCCTTTAAATAAAACCTATACTTTTATGAAAGGGTTTAGCTAAGTGTATAGAGCTTGTGTTGATAAAAGTTCTCAAGTGTGTAATAAATATTTACCATTATATGCAATACAACATATTGCATTAGGTTACATATTCATTGATTTAAATCAGCTCTCTTTACTTTCTATCTTGAGTGTAGTCTCATTTTTTCTTGTGTAGGACATTTTTGCCTGGTTTCAATTCTGATAAGTTGAGCAAGAGCACAGTTCAAAAGGTTGATCTGTTCATTAAGAGGAACTGTGATTAATTATAATCTATAAGATAAATTACAATTACTAATCAATCTTTTTTTTGTCAGTTTTGGGAATTTGGTTTTATTTCAATATCCCATCTTACAGTTCTTGATGGTATTTTGTCTATTTTTTAAATTTATTTGAAATTGTTATTATCTTTTTATATTTATACTCTTTTATCTGTTTTTAAAATATTTGTTTTAAAGAAAAATTACATTTTAACATCAATTTTTTTAACAAAAAAGTTAATAGTAAATTTTGTATAACTTAAAGTCAAAATGAATTTAGAGAACTTTTGTTGATATTCTTAGAATGACATTTGGGTATAAATCTCTTGTTTTCCCTGCCATGGTGAAGAAAATATAAAAGAAATATGATGACAATGATTTATGAAACACCAAAGCATATCATTTGCAAATATTTATATTTTGTACTTGTTTTTAAAATTATTATATCAAAACTAAACTGCCTAAAATTCTAAAAACTTTAATATTTTATATTTCTCTTTAGATAACTAACTTCTAGTAATTGTTAAACGATATTCTTATGAAACAAAGCCTTTTTATTCAAGAACAGGCCTCTTTAGTTGTAATATGCAGTTATTTATTTATTTATCTTAAAAGATTTTCTTATTGCAGTGGGCGTCAGTATTTCATAATTCCTCTTTCCCTTTGAGATTCAATATAAGCTGCTTCAATTACCTTTAATATTAATGTAATCATTTAACAAAGTTTTACATTTTGATTTCTCAGGATTCCTTTTGATTCTAAAAATCTTATCCTCTTTTTCTTAAATAAAGTTAAATTTAAATAAAAATTTTAAAGGATACAGGAGCTGTACAAATTATACAGATTCAAATTGTGCCTGTTTTAATATAAATATTGTTTCTTGTCGTGGTATGAAATACCCAGTGCTTACAGAAGAATTTTATTATAAAGATGCTATTATTTTAATGTATTAAAACAAGATTTTATACATTATTTTTCATATATTTTACTTCCTTGTGTGACCTTGTTTACTTCCTTTGACATAAATTTTGTACATGAATATTGGAAGGAATAATAAATATTTAGTTAAATATAATTATCTAAAATGAATGAAAATTAACTTTTTATTATTTATTTTCCATATATGTTAATGCCTCCCAACCTAATTGAATGTGTTAACTCTACAAACTATTGTACAATTTATATAATAAATTTGAAAGACCATATACTTATCTTTAAGCGCATATGTTCTGAAAGAGAATATTGAAAAATTATTAAGAGTTAAGAAAGATTAAACTTTTTGGTTTTCCATCCTTTGAAAAAGGGAAAAAGAATTATAACTATTATGTCTTAATATTCCTCCTCCTTAGATTGGCGATTTGGATATATACACATACTCCATCAATTCATGATTCAAAGCCATAGAATGTTTAAATAAAATGGAAAATAATTTATTTAAATATTGACTTTTATACCTGTGATTTTTATGAATTTTTCATTTATTTTAATGCAAAATTTTCTTTTCTAGCTGGACCTTTGCCTTTAAAAGATATATGTCGACGAGTCATTAGGCAACAAATTAATAAAAGACGCCTTGGACGAGTACATGAACTTAGCTTACCTAAAGCTCTGAAAAGTTATCTCTTGTATCAAGATTGAATTATTAAAAAAAACCCAACAACTTTAGTATTAACTCCATTTTGGGACCACCTCCAGTGCAAATTATGACTTCACATCAAGATGTGATATTGGTCCAGATCATTTCTTGTGCCATAAAATGATTCTTATAATGTAGTAATTTGTATTATGTACTGATGAAATTTCCTTGGTTTGTACCTTTGTTAAGATTTGGCTAGTTATGTAAAGGGAGTATGTTCTTGTAATGTTCAGTTAATGTGTTATAAAAGTACTTAATTTATGTCATTATTAAGATATAAATTTGTAGATATTACCAGTCACTTCTGAATTACAATTCAAAAGATGGCTTTTCAATTGCATTTGACATGCTTTGGAATTTCTAGCAATATGGCAGCTATCTACCTCTGTATGCTAGAATGAAAAGGTATTAATATGTTATGTAAATTAAGTTTTAAATGTATGCTTTTGAATTGCTGTTTTATTATTATTTGTAAAATTTATATTTTTTTTATGATGCTCCAAATTCATCTTTTATTTTCTTTTCTTAATTCCCTGTGAATTTTTTTTTTTTTTTAAATATTGTTTGTCGTGACCTTGTATTTATAGTAGAATAAGTTTGTAAATACATCAATCTGTGATCTTTTCTCAACTATCATTGATTGTTCTTTACATTAGGAAAATATTTGTGTATATTTTGTTATTGTTCCAAAATCGCGACTGACATGATAAAGAAAATTTTTATTTATTCAATTTCAATTCTTTTGAGTTGCACTTAATGGGGGAAAATTTGTGCTTCAAGATTGACTCAAATTATCATGGCATTTATGATTGATGCAATGGGAAATGTAAAATTTTTAAAACAATTTCTTCCAAAATAAAAGGCTCTCAAAAGATAATGTGTCTGTGATTTTATTTGAAAACTCTTTGTTTTTTAAATTTCTATAATAACACTTATTTTTCTTTGTATGTATTAATAATTGAAAAAATTAATTCCTCACACACATTTATTAGCATCTCCCTCTCTATTTCTGATATAATACTGTGTTTACAATTTAAATAAGCAGCTTTAATAATTTGAATTACAACTTTCCTTACTTATTTCTAATCCTTATCTTTCACTGCTTATTATCCTTTGTGTATTTCTGCTTCTGACTTGTAAATACATAGTGCAATACAATTCAGTAGTATAAAATTCGACACTAAATTTTTAATTCATCTACTTTCTTGTAAAAAATTTATTGGAATTATCTTGAGAATTTAATTATTAATATTTAAAAATTAACTGATATTTTTTGTGTTCTTTTGAATTTAAATTGTAGCAATTTACTTTTACAGAAAAAAAATGAACCAGGCAATATTTTTAAATATTAATAATATGTTGCATTACACTGAGTATTCAAGTTGTAGAAAGAATTGAAATCATTGAAATATTTTTAATACCACTTCATAAAATTTATAATTTCTTTTATGATGTTTCAATTAATATAATTTTTAGAAAATAATGATTTGAAGATGCAATGATAATTTTTTTGCTAGCTTATAATTAAAATGTGGAAATTTTTGATGGCATATTATTAAATTATCATATGAACTCTCATAATTATAAAGTGGCGATTTTTAAAGCTTGATGAATTATATAAACGTTGGATCTTCCCACTTTACCTAATGATAGAAAAACTGACACAACTATAACTTTTTATCTAATTCATTTAGATTATTAGTTGTCTCATATGCCTGATTATAAAAATTTAATCCTGGAGCCCAAGTTTAAAAACTTAAGTTCTAAGAGAATATGTACTAAATTATGTAAATAATAAATTCTACTAATTAGATGTATTGTTATATAACAATGTGAGATTTTCTATTCAATTTCCAGTATTAAAATTTAAAAAAAAAATGTAGTGCTATTATAATTCTATACAAACCGAAAAATTTTAATAGTAGAAGAAATTGCAAATTTTTTGGAATTGATAAATGCAATTGTTATAGTTGTCAAGGCATAATATTAAATATTAAATAGTCATTTTATTAATGATTTAAAATTTCTTTATTTCCCACTTTTTGAAATTTGTAATCCTCTATAATAAAATATAAATTTGCATAGGAAAATAATATTAAATGAAGTATTTTTAATAAATAAAAATATGCAATTAATTTTCCTGAAATGACGATAAAGATAGTTTTTCAATAATTTTATGTCAAATCATGTATAGTCAAATTTTCAACTTCCCTTTACTTCTCTCTGTCTCCAATATTAACCCTTTCACTACTGACCTGGCCCAAATGGCCATGAAAATTTTATCTTGGGAGGTTGGCATTTGTTTCAAACGATTGGTACAGGATGTAAAGCAAAGATACCTTTGATGGCAATTCATTTTGCATCTCGTACCCTTGGATTGAAACAAACTGCCCTGCCAAGATGGATTTTTCATGACTGGTTACTTAAACTACATTGGAAAGGTTTATGCTTTTTTAAGCTTATCATCATGTTGAAGTAGATTTTCTAAGTATAATCAATCAAAGAAAAATATGCCGATACTTATGAATTTGGAATGCAGGATGCTGGTTTATATATATATATATATAGAAATGTCCAATCCTATATGCTTTTTAAAACTATCTGAAGATTATACTAAATTAAAAAGGACTTAAAGTGCTTTTTCCTTGTATCATTGTGATTTTATTATAGGTATATAGGAAAATACTATGTGAATTCTTTGGGTATTTGAACATTACTTAATGAATTTCTTGAAATAATTTATTTTGAATTTCTTTCACAAGAAAGAATAATTAAAACTCATTCTGACTTGGATCTGAAGATTTAAGTTTTGTTGCATTAATTCAGAGGTGAAATGTTTTGAATGAACTCACTAAATTTTGAAAAAGCCATGCTTTCTATTCTTTTTTTTAAAATATAAATATACATTTTAATAGCCTCATATTTTTTAATACTTCTCATTGCTTAAATATGTACACAAAAAAAATGAGGTTCCTATATTTTAAAAATTATATACTTTTTAAAATAACACAAATAATTCAGCCTGATATGTTTTTTTATGACTTATTAACAAAAAAGAAAGAATTTTGAAAAATTCTAAAAACATAGATGAATTCTACCCTTTTCTTGACTTTTGAACTCCTACGTGATATAATTTCAGATCAAAGATGGATGATTTTTTTAGTAATACAAAGTACTTTTTAATTTTAAATATCACAAATGCATACATTAAAAATTATTCACACTTCCACCACATATGATTAATTTTATTATTTCATATCAAGAAAGGAAACGTTTTTACATATGTTAACTTTTATTGCTGACATTTCAATAACTATTAAAATAAATTTTGAATATTAACATGGTAAAAAAATTGAAACCAAGTACATAGCAATCTCATGACATATGAGCTGGATTAATCAATGAATGTATTGCTATCTATCTAACTTATTGCAAGTATTGAAGATATTCTAACACAAAAAATTCTAATTCTATGATACAGTTACATACAATGACTTTCTGTTGAAATAAAGAAACAGACTTCCACCTTTCATGATATTCTAAAATACTTTATTAGAAGGATATTAAAATAAAAAAATTCTCTAAGCTTGTGCAAAATTGAAATTTTGAATACAAGTATCAGATGAATTAATATGATGCAGCCTTTATAAATTAAAACAATCATGTACACATTTTTCTTTTATATTATACTTTAAGATACTGACTGCTTGAAAAATTCAAATATTTTATAGTGAATCTCTATTTATGTTTAAAATTTGTATAATTTAAAAAATATAAAAAAAGGACCAGTATAACATTCAGTACTATGTTATGGCACTAATGACTTGAAAATGAACTTGCATAGGCTTAAGCAGAATGATCCTTCTTTTAAGATTTATTGCTATTAAATGGTTGCCGGAAAATATACAAAATATTCTGCAAATAATTATATTACTATATACACATATGGCTGATTAAACACACTGCAATCTTGCAAACTACATTAAATATATACATAAACAAATAACATACAAATTTGTATATATTTACAAATACTAAATGACAGTTTCAGATCTTATCATGAAATGGGAACAACTGGTCCTGAATAGTATGAAAATATGGCAGTCAATAATTGACAAATGTTTATTTTTTAATATATAATTAATATTTCAGACAGCCACAAGCAAAAATAAATTTGTGAGTTCTAAAAAATTATAAAAGTTAAAAACTTTGCAATTTTATGAAATAAATTCTATTTTTAAACAATAAGAACTTACACTGATAAATCCCATTCTATATATTTAAACCATACCTTCAAAATTTTAATTTGTATAAAATGGCAAATTGTTCAGTTTATTTATGAATTTTCAATTTTTTTATACCTTTAAAGAAGGATATATATATATATATATATATATATATAAATACCTGATGTTAAAAATTCATTTGAATTCTTTACCATCACTATATAAGATATTTATTACTAAAAGTGGGACAAAACTACTTATTTAGAGAATCATAAAAAGAAATTTCTTTTTGTATCTGGAATATAATTAACAATAATACAGTGACTTATTGTTTCTTTTTACTATGTTTTATTTAATATTATTATTTGTGAGAATGTAGATATAGACAGTATAATTTGGAAATTATTATTTTATCTTAATTTATTTATAGAATATTTTACTTATTTTTCTGATCTACACACATGAAGGCTCTAACATTCGCCTCAGAGAATGCACCAACTTCTACTAACTAGATCAAGAAATACTTTTTTTAAAAGAAAAGAAAAAAATCAGTACTTTTATAAGAAGTCTTTCAATTTTCTACATCTTTTAAAAAGGGATGGAAATCTATACAGGAATTATACTTCATATTTAGACATATTTTAATACTAATGATTCAAGATTGCCACACAATATAAAATGCTGTGAAATATAATTAAGTTCCATCTTTTTGAATAAACTATAAAGTGTTCAGAGATTTTTTAAAATATACTTCACTGTACCATTTGATATTCATGAAATTTAAAAACTGAACTAGTATTGAAATTCATGCTAATAATATCAATTAATACTTGAATAATAATTTGATTTAATACATTTTTTATTTTCAATCATGGTATGTCACAGACCAAAAAATTAAATTTAACAGATATTCATGTAAAACGATTTTCTACAAAATAAATAGTCATTTCTATCACATTTTATATGCTGCCGGGATAATAAATTAATGTTTATAAACTATCTTGATTGATTATTTACATATAAAATTATACAAATTTATAAATATAATAACTGATGTACAATCAACAGAAAAAATACAAAACTAATACTTCAATTTTGTTAGTATTTCAGTCATATTTTAATAATAAAATAACATCACATAAAGCACTCTACAATATAACAAACAAAATACTAAAGTTCAAACAAAATGAATTAACACATAAAAATCACAGAAAGTTTTTCATAACATGTTTTTTTTTAAACTGACAATTGTTTATTAATAATATGATATAATAAAATGAAATTTTGTCAAATCCCCCCCAATCACATCCATACTTCTATGAATTTTAAATGTAACTGCTGTGAAACCTTATTTGTGTTTCACACCAATTATCTAGTTGTATTGAACCATCTATCAAAATAGATGACCATTTCTCTATGGTAAGTAAGAGAGAAAGCTAAGAGGTCACCTAATTAGAAAGATGATCTGATATTCAGGTATGAGTCATGGCAATAAACATGTTAAATTAAAAATAAATAACAAAACTCTGCATATTTGAAAGAACTTTTTTTCTTTAAATTTTGTGTTGTAAAATTTTTTTGAATAAATACAGCTTTATGCATTTTCTTCTTTGGGTAACTTTTTTAAATATAATTCAACATTAGTTTACAAACATGCTTTATTCCAGGTGAAAATATATATTCATTTATAAATTAATATACAATCTTATATTTAGCTTAATATGCTGGCCACTAATTCAATAATTTGCACTTAATTTATTAGACATTAAAAAAATAGATAAAAAGTGGTAGATGGAGAAATATATCTAGGTTTTATCATTATTTTAATAATTTAGGGAAAAAAGTATAAAATTTTCTTATGTAACACTCTTTTGAGAATAAATTTATTCTTGATTTTCAGATCAGTCCCCTAAAAAAGCTTATCGATGAAGGAATTTAATTAACCATTATTTATTATTATAAAATGACCAGAATGCAAACTTTCTGACCATTTAAAATGTTTTTCATAACACAGAACAAATTTTAATTTATTATTTATTACTATTAAACAAGCAGGATGCAAACTTCTTGATCATTTAATTTGTTTTTCATAACATAGAACACAATTACAAAAATGACAAATCAATTTACAAGATTGGAAAAGCTACACTGTACATTGTTACACCAATTAAATAATGTTGAAGAGAATAAAAATTAATTAATATACATGAAAAACATATATTTTCAAACACCATTATTCAGTATTTTATGTTATAAATTTTATATAAATGTTGTGTAATTTTATGAAGTTTCTTCAATATTCCAAAGATATACCATATCATTTATGACGATTCAGCTTATAACTTAATAGGTACTTTGATTTATTATTGATTGTGGCATTAATAACAGCACAGTATTAATGAAAAATAAACACTAATTTAAAAACAAAACTTCAAGGCATGATTAAAAAACTATCTGAATTTAAAATTTGTGAATGCTTAAACAAACGAAGCTGGGTAGGGATGATTTGGTGTAAATGTGAAAGACGCCTAAGGTAATGCTTAAATTACATTCTAGCAGTAACTCCCAGTTGCTAACAAATAGTTGACAATTTAGAAGTGTAAGTCAGTGCTGACAAATTTCTGTTTATTTATATATTTTTAAAACTGTAAATCTGCCACAATTTTAACTTTTGTGTATAGCCTGGTGATTACTAATGGAAATAATCAGTAATATTAATCAGACCAACAGTACAAAACAATTGAAATCATACAGGTAAAAAAGTGGTGCAATTGCTTCAAAGATGGCAATAAATTGGTGGCAGGAAGCATTTCTGTTAAATCTTCCAACATCCAGGCATGAGATTGTCATAGACCAAATGAAGCCCTTATTGCTGTGGAATCGCTGATCTACAATCCAAGAGCTTGTAGGCGTGAAAAGCAACAGTATTGAACTTGTTTATTTAATCTTGTCAGAGGAGTTAGACTTTAACAGGATATCAGCAAATAACTAGTAAAACCTGCTAACAATCAAGTATAGAGCAGTATAGAACTTCTCAAGCAAACATAATATACTTCTAATTCATTTGACTCCTCTATTACTTTGATTCCATGCAATTCCTGGAAAGGGCAATATTTCATTCCAAAGAACAAATCATACAATGGACTAACTACATGCCATTATATAGATATAGTAGTACTGCTTTCCAATAATGTTAGAACCATTAGGAGAAGCATGAAACAGCTGAAGTGGATACTTTGAAGAAAATTCATGTAAGTTTGTTAACTCAATATGAGTAATTATACAAATAATAATAGAATTTTTAAAAAATCAAAACTTACACATAATTATGTATCTTTAAATGACATAAATAAATTTTGTAAAGCAATTTACTAGTTTTGTGGAAAGATGATTGATACATCTGATCAATTATTGTGGTACACAGAACCTTCTTTTGGCAAAGAAAAATAAATATTAGATTCTAGTTACAACTATGCATTAAAATAAATAGTACATGAAGTGTTGCAGTTGTTTACCCGTAAAAGATTAAGTATTAATAACAGAAACTATCAAAGTAATATATCATCAAATTAGAAAATTAAAATAGAGTTCAAAGAATTATTTAAAACACAAATGAATATATTTAAAATTTCTTAGAAATACTCAACAATAAATTATTTTATTCTCTAAAACTTTTAATAAATGCACTGTTAGAAAATTATATTAAAACAAAAGATGATAAATATAATATGCAAGATCACTATATTATATTTATGATTTAAAATATTCAAGATTATTATAATTATTAGAATAAATTTAAAAAATATCGATCAATAACAGAACATTGAATTTAGCTATAATTTAAAAAAAGCACAATTATATTGCAATGTACTTAGCATTTTTTTAAAAATTAAAGATGCAATTATAATTTGTATTAAGAGTGATAAATACTCATTCCTAAAAATACAATTAAAGATTCTTTTAAATAACACAATACAAATGACAAAAAAATTGGCATATCACTTATGTTTTAAAAGTAAGCACCTGTTAAAATTTAACATTTTTTAATAATAAATTTGCAAAAACCTAAAAAGAAAAAAAAATATTTTTAATAAAAATAATATTAAAGAATTTCTATGAAAATTATTGGAAAGGAAATAAACTTAATGCAATTTAATACAGAAAAAGGTTTTTTAAAAGTTTAAAATTCTCAATAGAGATTTCTTCCCATTATTCATTTATAGAAATGCATACTTGAAGTATTAACTTGCTCATGTTTTGAAACTATCTGCATGAGTTTTAATTTTCTCACCAACATTATATGAGTTCCAACTGAAATACTTTTATATTGATTATACAGTGAGGAGGAAAAATATAGTATGACTGCATTTTTACATTGTCACAATAATAAAAGGCATTAAAATAAAAAGGGGGTTAGCACAAAATTTGAAATTTTATATAATTAAAACTACTGATACTTTCTGTTAGTTCTATAGAGCATAGCATAAATGTTAACCAAGTCAAGCATAAATGTTATCATGAAATATCACTAGCATATTAAGCAAGTAAACAAAATTTGCTGAATAATTAGTGAATTTAGCATACATTTTAGATGTTTTAGTCAGAGATATTAGAAGCTGATAACCTGTCTGTTAAATTCAAAGTAACAGCAGTGAAGTAAAAGTTGAATTTTATAAAGGTTTATTCTATTAATATTTTCTTTCAACTTCATTTATTCCTCTGCTTTTATTTATTGCTAATTTATTTCAGAAAAAGCTTAAAAACCACATAATCAAAGATGAATTTGATTCTACATTCAAAAATAAACTTACAAAACTATTTATTACAACAATTCATTCAGTTGCTTCATTAAAATATTTTTCTACTTGTTCAGAAAAGATAAGAATAAAAGAAATAAAAGTTTTGCATTATATATAAAAAAAACTTAAACAACACACCGGGAATTGTATTAAATACAGAGGACAGAATGCATTATATGACAATACAAAAAGTTTGTTCTTGGAAAGATAATTCAGGTAAAAAGCACAATTCTTTTTAAATGATTAAAATGTGTATCCATTTTTCTAATAAAAAATCAAGTGAATTCCATAAAAATGCAAGATAAAATTTCAGATGAATAACAAAACACATTAGATGAAAACATGTAAAAACAAATGCATAACAAAAACTAAATATCTACAAGGAAATATAATAAATATGGCAGAGATTTTTTAAAAAATGACATGAAGTAACAAAAACAAAATAATTTAAGATAACTGTTTTAACAAAATAATAAACAAAATAGTTTGAGCTCATAAGAAAAACTAATTGGAAATTTTATTCACTATAAATTAAAGAAACTGGGAGTTTGATTGTGAAATGATGGAGGCCCTTGTTCTTGATGATAAAATGGTGGCCCACCACCTAGCATTCCCTGACAAGCAGGAGCATACATAGTGTCTTTTTCTTGATGAAGGCTTGTAGTAGTTATAGGTGCATTATATGAACATTTTGCACTATCAGTTGGGCAAAACAATTGTGGTGGCATATTACACCTTTGAGGAGGTCTCATAGGAACTGTATTATCAGGTGGGCAGATTGGCATAGTTTGTAGACTATTATTTTCTGGTCTAATAGTAAGTGCTTTTGATGGATTCTTTTTACGAGGCTTTTGCATCTTAGGTCTATCTGGATTGAGCAGCAATAAAGGGTCTTTACGTGGTGACAAGAAAGTAAGATTATATTCGTCATTGAACACAGTTCGATAAATATTTTCTTTCACATAGGAGACATTTTTCATTTGGCACTCTAACAGGTACATTCCATACATTTTTTTTACATTTAAATCTGGTTTGAGAAATTTTCCTTTTGGATTCTGTTGGTAATGGATGTCATATCGAGGAAAACTATTGATATGATCACGAACCCTATTTAAATTTTCTTCACTTGTTTTATTTGCTGGGGTCTTCTTCCCTCGCAGATCTTCTCCTGGTTCCCTTTCATTTTCTTCTTTCCTCAGAGCTCTAGCCAATCTCCCATTTGATACAACAAATGTGTCTAGAAAATACACTTTACACACCTGACGACTTATTCTACCCACATTGATGCGATACTGATATGTAACACCTTTGGGACCGCGATTTTTACAATTAGTTCGGGGACGATGTTGTTTGACTGCTTCTCGAGTAACTAAACCACTGAGATATGCATTTTGTTTTGAAAAGTCTCCCATTTTCCAGAATTTGTCAAAGCATTTCTGTCGCTGTTCATTAGTAATCTTGGAGTTACAACGCTTTGAACAACCACAATCTTTATCTTCAAAGACCTTTGCTTTCACAACTTTCCCTTTTTTAGTGATATATTCTTGACCTGTATTCCTCAAAAACTTTCTTAATTTCGTTTTGTGGTTCATTTCATTTCTCACACGTTTTTTACCAGGTGCTTTCTCTTTTTTACCTGGAAAAAAAAAGGGCCAAAAGTTACATTATGAGGAATACAGGTCATATATATGTAATTTGCAAATGCCTTTAAAATTGCATTAAAAAATTAAATTCATTTCCTTCCAACAAAGTATGATTCATATGATTTCAAAAATTATAATAATTTTAGAAATATCTTAATAATTAATCATCATTAAGTAAAACATGCACAATAAAACTATCTTTATAAAAATCTGATTATAAGTTATATATATGAAATATTACTAATCCGATTGATATGAAATCTGGAATTTCCACAGAAAATGCCTTTTAGTTTTTGATTCCAATTTTACTTTAAAATTATTTCGTGCTTAAAAATCAACTACTTTTTAAAGATGTAATTCTTCTACTTAAAAATGAAAATTTCGATATATAGTTCATTATTTTATCAATATTCAATGTTCCTTAAAGAATACCTTCAACTTTCATAATGGAATTCTTGAAGTTCAATACTACATTTAACAGTCAATGAAACATCAGTAATGCAAGAATGTGTAGGCACTGTCGACATCAATCTTCTCACATAAAATTGTCTTCTATTTTTTAAATTAGTCCATAAACCAAACTCATTCATCAAATGAAACATATCAAAACTGATGATTTTCCATCTAAAAGGCTGTAATATGCCACCACAATGAATTATTGATAAATCTGAATTGATATTTATGGAGAAAAAAATCTTTGTGCAGCTGAAGTTCAAATTTATGTTTTGAAATATCCATTCTTAATTTATAACATATATTCCATAAACAATTCATTATGTTACTAAAAATATTCATTACTTAATTAAAAATTACAATAGCCACTCTTACAACTACAATCCTTAGATCTTTATTTTTAATATATTTATTAAAATGGGGATTTTTTTTTTTCATAAAATATTATTCTTAACTATAATACAGTTGAAACTTTCAGTGTAAAGATAAACACACACCATTTGTATTTTATATATGCAAAAATTCTAATAAATAATCATACAATGGTTCTTGCTTGTGGTAATGATTTTAAATTGATTGTAGAGATGATTATGAAAATCACGTTTTATAAATATAGAAGAAAATAAATAAGGCACAAGATAAAGATTTTTTTTTGATTTGCCAAAATTATACAATATAATGATAATTAATATTTAGATGGTTTAATTTTAAAAATTGATTTAAAAGAAGTGCATCATATAAATCTATTCATAATCAATATGATGCAATAAAATTTTAAATCAAAGCTTAGATGTTCTTTTCCAGAACACATAAATTCAATTGTTATGATTTAACAAAATATATGAAATATTAAGCAGTTTACTATACAACGGCAACAGCAATAACCAACACTTTTCTCCCTAAAAGAGAATGAGTGAATCCTACACCTATATACAATTGATTGTTAAAATTAAAATACTACAAATTAAAAAAACTTGGAGTTTGAGTAGGATAAATATGATTATTTGCACTATGATCTTGAGGAAAATAGTTATGGGTCATTGCCTCTTCACATTGAGGATAGTGAGTATTTTTTTCTTGCATCATATGAGTTGGTGGTGCACTAAGATGATTGTATGCACATTTTAAGTTGTCAGTTGGACAAAATAACTGAGGAGCAACTTGAAATTTTTGATGTTGTGGCATTGGTGGAGGTTGTGGCCTTAATCCCTCAACTTCCATATTAATTTGAGGTTTCATTTTCTTACGAGGTGTCGAGTTCTGGGATTTCCGAGTAGTATTAAGAAGTAGGTGACAAGGATCTCTCCGAGGTGATAGAAAAGAAAGACTGAATTCATCATTGAAGACACTTCTATAAATATTTTCTTTTACAAAAGGAATTTCTTTCTCTTTACACTGTTCCACATACATCCCATACATTTTCTTTACATTAAGATCTGATTTTAAGAATTTCCCTTTAGGATTTATTGCATAGTGTGCATCATATCGTGGGAATTCATTAATATGATCACGCACTCGATTTAATTGCTCTTCACTAGTTTTATTAGCAGGTGGTTTCTTGCCCCGTAAATCTTCTCCTGGTTCTTTTTCGTTTTCTTCTTTTCTTAAAGCTCTTGATAATCTTCCATCAGACACTAGGAATGTTTGTAAAAAATACTTTTTGCATACTTGTTTGCTAACTCTTCCGACATTGACACGATATTGGTAAGTGACACCTTTAGGACCACGGTTGGTACAATTAAGCCGTGGTCGATGCTGTTTGACTGCTTCCCTGGTAACTAGACCACTGAGATAAGCATTTTGCTTACCAAAATCACCCATTTTCCAAAATTTATCAAAACATTTCTGTCTATCTTCAACTGCTATTTTAGTTACACAACGCTTTGAGCAGCCACAGTCTTTATTTTCAAAAATCTTTGCCTTTACCACTTTGCCTTTTTTAGTGACATATTCCTGACCTGTGTTTCTCAACAGCTTTCGCAGTTTTGATTTAGACATTACTTCATTTTCACCCTTTTTGGGTTTTTTACCACCTTTAATAGAATTTTTTTTACCACCTGAAAATAAAAATGTTAAAATGAAATTCGATAACTTAATGTTGCATCTGTTAAAAATTGATATTCTGATTTGAAAAGGAAAAAAAAAAAAAAACATTTTATATAAGTATGTGGTGAAGACTGTTACTTACAGTTCAAATTTGCTCAACTTTTAAGTTCTAAAAAGTGAATTTCAAAATAAGATTTTAGACAAGTAATTATTTAACATTTCCTTTATTTAGAAAAATAATAAATTTCGATATAAACAACATATCTAACTATTAATATTTAACCAAAAAAATGGCACTTGTTTATTTTTAAGCTCACTGTATTTTATTGCTAAGCTATCAACATTACCAAAATGGTGATATAATACACTATCTGGGCAAAAGTATCTGGACACCCAATTTTATGGACTTAGAGCATATTGAGGCCCATATTAATTTGATGCCATTTCTCCTTTTGCATTGATGACAGCCCACACACATCTGGAAATACTATCCACCAGTTTTTGATGTGTCTATAGGAACCGACTTTCAAGCCTTTATTAGAATTGATATGAGTGCCTGTAGTGAGGATAGTAGATTAAACTGGCTACCTATCTGTGCTTTAATTTCTCCCAAAGGGGACAAATAGGGTTTAGATGGCAGCTATGAGAAGGCCAGTTCAATTTTTGAAAACCCATTTCATCAAACCATGTCTGTGCAAGCCTTGATGTGTAAATGGAGCAGTTATCCTGTTGGAAGAGAAATGGGCCTTCCCCAAAATCTTGCCATAGAATCGGGAGGATAATATTGTCCAGAATGTCTACATACATATCAGAGTTCATGTTTCCAACCACAGGAACTAACGAACCCAGGCCAAACCATGAGAAACATCCCCACACTATTATGCTTCCCCCACCAAACTTAACAGCTGGCACAATGCAGTCACTAAAAAACATTTACCAGGCATCCAACTGACCCAAGTGCATCTATCAGACTGCCAGAGTGTAAAGCAAGATTCATCGCTTTAAATAACAGTTTTCCATATATCCACAGTCTAATGATGCATCATTGCAATCAATATTTTGTATTCAGTGGAGCAATTTTCAGCTTGTGCATGGCTGCATGACCATAGAATCTCAATTTTTTAAGTTTCAACAAGCAGCCCTGAAGCTAATACTAACACCTGATGAGCTTTGGACTCCTGAAAAATTTCTACCCAAGAGGACCAGCGATTTTGTTTCACTGCCTTTTTCAGAGTTCTGTAGCTGCATTCAGAACTGTAAAAAAAGGGGGCAGAGAAGTTTTTTTGGACCACGAGTTCATTTTTCAGCAGTTTCACAGCCTCTATATTTCCATTTCACAAGTACATCATTCACAGTGGATTTAGGCTTCTGAAAAATATTCACAATATTGCAAACTGATTTCCTACAATGGCGACATCCTACTATACTGTCACGATGAAACTCACGAAGCTTCTTTGACTTACTAATTTGAATCACAAATGCATAAAATTAACCTGACAAACCATTACTAATGCATTTATAGCTATTGATTACACATCAAATTGCATCACCTGCCAGAAACAGTTTTTAAGGAGTGCCCGAGACTTTGGCCAGATAGTGTAGGTGCTAGGTAGGTTGGCATAATTTGAAAATTGCTAAGTAAATATAAGGCTTCAAAAGATTAACAAGCAACCAAAAATTTTTTAATTACATTAATTAAATTAAAGAATTATATTATTTCAATTACCATTTCACTAATTCTTATTATATTTCAAAATTACATTGACAATTCTCAGAAATATTTTTGAGAACTTCAGTACTATTCAGAAGACTTTATGTAATTAATATTTAAAATATGTCTAGTAATTTCCAGCATTAAATTGCACCACTAACCTATTTAAGAATTATACTTTAATCCATTTTTAAAGGTATCTATGCCAATGATTAAAGACGTAATGATAGTCTATTGATTATGTTTGCCAACTGCACAATCAATACACAGGTAACCTGCTTAACAATTTTAAGATTTAAGTTAAGTAAATCCCTTTTCTAAATTCAAATATTGAGTATGTAGCAACATACAAAAGTGGTAAAGGGTTAATTGAACTATCTACAGGTTTTGTCATGCTGATATCAATGCTTAGATGATAAAAACTTGATTTATTATTCCTATATTGAAACTCCATGTTATGCATATTGTATAACAACCAAAATAATTTTATTTTTATAAGTATTTTATCTAGTGCTTTTTATCCCTTTTAATTTTTTAATGATAATCAAAGTATTTAACATTCATTAACAAAAGTAAGGATTTGTTTAGCAATTTATTCTACATTATTTTCATAAAATCCATAGCAAGGAGAATTTATGAATATTATAATTAAAATTGGAAATTGATTTGCCAATGGAATCGTCAATGCTAAATTCCATTTTGATATAATAGATCAGTAGTTTTCACGAAAAATTGTAAGGAATTATTGTAATATCAAGGACATTTAAAAAAAAATATCGTTATTAGAAGTATATTCAAGATAAAGAATGAGAATACAAGAACATTAAAGAGAAAAATACCTTTTTTGACAGGTGATTCACCTGATGTATCATTCACAGAAGATGGAATTTTATTATCGGCAGCATCGTCGGCTGCAGGCAAGTTATTTAAAGACATCATTGTTATAAACTATTAATTATAAACAAAATTCTAGAAGACTAGATTTATAAGAGTTTTAAGTTAAATATGGCCGAATAGCAACAGATGCAATATAAAAATATTGCTAATGATATAAGGAGTTTTCAAATGTTGGTGGATTCTTAAGATCGCCAGTTTCAAGTTTTTTTGTAGATATTCACAAGTTGATACATACAGAAAATTACTTTTCTGTACACTTGTGTATTATTAAATTTATTGTAAATGTTTCGGTCTCAGAAGAGAGTAAACCGACGCTCTGAAAAATGTCAATAATCATTATCGATATGCAAAAATGATATATTGAAAGATTCATAACATCGAAATTTTGATAGAACTACACCTACATAGCTGTCAGAAATAAACTGAGGCTTTTACTTAGCACAGGATAAATCAAAGATGAGTGAAATAATTTATGTTATTTTATTAAATAACTGTCGATAATATTTAAAAGAAAATATTTGAATCTTCCATATAAAAAAATCTTTGCCTTTAATTTTTTTTACTCAGTGTGAAAACAAAGTCAGACACAGCATAAATCGTCAATTTGAGTGGCAATACATTTTTCAAAACAAATAAATTGGCGGTAAAGTAAAAACGAGTTCAATTTGTGGAATTGTAAACTGAATATTTACGTGCATAAAAAAGAAATTTCTTTTTATACCGCTCTTATTTTATTTACATGTTTCTGATATTTCTATCAAAAGTATGTATTCTTTAATTTCATAATGAAAGCGATAATTTTATGTATTCAAAATTCAGTTTGACATGTTGTATATGTGTGATGTTTAATATAAGATATTTTGTAAGTTTCGTTTTTTTTTTTTTTTCCGCTACATTGATTCAGTGTTAAAAATTGAATTTTTTTTTTCAAATCAGTGGAAAATAAATATTGTGAGTACTTTGTGAACTCATTTAAATACTTCGCAAAGAAAACTACATCAGGAAATAATAGAAATTTTTTCAGTGCAATTCAAAATTCAGTTTTCTTTATTTTCAAAATGTTTTTTAGTATAGAGAATTAATTTTTTCAAATTATGAAGCACTTTAGATAATAAGTAAAATGTATTTAAAAAAATCAATACACTATATTTTCCCAATACTTAAATTTCATTCTAATTAAGTCACTTCATTAAAACTATATGGGCCATTTTCACCATACGCTTACATTTCAGAATTTTAATTTTTTTTTTCAAACTTCATAATTTTCTACAGAAATGAAAATGGGTGTTTAGACAAATGTTTAAAGTACATGGAAAAGTTATTGGTCATACACTTTTGTTAATAATTTAATATGAAAATGCTGTTGCAATGTCAAGTTACAGTACAAAATGTCAAGTCCGTTACCATACAAAAATTCTTAAAATTCATACCATTAAGTTTTATTACAGTTAAAAAAAACAATATATTTTGAAGTAAATTATGTCCCTTGAGTTCAAAACATAATATTTCTCAGTAATTCTCAAATTAAATTGAAATGAAAGGCATTTATAGCCATGAATTTGAAACACATAGAAATTTATACATGAACTTTTTCTAATAAAAAACAAAATATGTCTATTTAAATTATTGAATTTTAGGAAAATCACATCTCTGTTTCTTATCTCAGAGGAAAATAACAAAAGAGTAAGGAAAAACTGATATTAATATGAAAATATCATTAAAAGGTGTGCGGTAACAGACTTGACAGTTGGTAACGGATTTGACCATAATCTGTTGCCAACTGTCAAGTCTGTTACTGCTCAGTTTTTAATGATATTTTCAAGTTTAATATATATCATCCAAATATTTTTTTAAAGCTAAGATAAAGAAATCATTTTATTATCTAATATTGAAATCATTTTATTATCTAATAT